>JANHZU010010788.1:161344-177092 GCA_032468055.1 Acrochordus granulatus | reverse complement strand
GTAGGAAACAAGAAACACTATCAATTCATTTTCTTTCTTCTTAAAGAGTAGTGGGATTAAGAAGATTTAATAATAGTAACTCAGGAGCTAGAGGACTGATTGAATGAAATTCTTTGCACTCACCTATTAGTCTGCTGGAAGGGGAAAAGGGAAGTAAAGGGTGGCTTATTTTCAAAGGTGTCAAAAATCTTTGACAGCAAGTTTGGGGTAG
Organism: Acrochordus granulatus; assembly: GCA_032468055.1. NCBI lineage: Eukaryota > Metazoa > Chordata > Lepidosauria > Squamata > Acrochordidae > Acrochordus > Acrochordus granulatus. The sequence goes on along the minus strand of JANHZU010010788.1, from coordinate 176,881 downwards.
TGGTTAAAGCATCAGGCTAGAAACTGGGAGGTTGTGAGTTTTAGTCCCAAAGTTCACTGGATGACCTTGGGTTAGTCTCTTTCAGCCCTAGGAATGAGGCAATGGCAAACCACTTACAAAAAAAATCTTGCCATAAAAACTGCAGAGACTAGTCCATGGAGTTGCCAGGAGCCAAAACTCTGAAAGGCACACAAACAAGGATGTATACATATTGAAAACAATAATAGCTTCTGCTTTATGGAAGTCAAAATAGTGGTAATGTGGAGGTGTCCACAGATTTCTGGGTCATATAGTAGCCATAACAGATATATTTGGGAACCTCACAAACATGAATAGAAGAACAAGAGCTTCCACATTTTTCTCTCTGGTAATTGAAATGTAAGATTTGCTACCAGTGTTTCTTTAGATAGTTATAACCATCAAGGCTAGCAGCAGTGATAGCCAACCCTCCATTAATTGCTACAGTTCCTTTAAAAAACTGTCTTTTTACAGATACAGATATTTTTTATTGACTAAGCATGATTAGACAGACAAGGAATTTGTCTCCAGTACAGTAACTCTCAGTGTACTTGTAGTCACAATATACAACAGTAAGATGATGCATAACAATGTTATTCTGTAAATATGCAGTCAATATAAATAAGTGTTATAAAGTTTCAAATTAATAGATACTACATGTAATTAGAACTTCTGGTCTAATTAAGATTCTCTGCTTCTGCTCTATCTTGTAGCATGATTATTTAGCATGAGTCAAGTATTCATTTGAATGATAACATTCAAAAAAATGTTCTTGTATCTAGTAGTTTTGGTATGCAGTACCCTGCAGCACCTACCAGATGGAAGAGTTACAAATAAATTGTGTCTGGGGTGAGAGGGATCTGCAGATATCTTCTCTGCCCTTTTCTTGACCCTCTCAATATACATGTCTTTTATGGAGGGCAGGTTACTTGAAATTATCTTTTCTGTGATCATGACTATACATTGGAGTCTGTCCTGTCCTGTGTAGTTACTGCACTGAACCAGACAGTGATAGATGTGTATAGTACAGACTCAGTAATCTCTCTGTAGAACTGTATCAGCAGCTCTTAAGGCAGGTTGAACTTCTTGAGCATCTTCTGATGTGCCTTCTTAAAAATGGTGCTGATGTTAGCTGCCCATTTTAAGTCTTGGGAGATTATAGAGCCTAGAAACTTGAAGGACTGTACTAGTGACACTTTATTGCTGAGTATGGTAAGAGGGGATAAAATGGTATATCTCTTTCTAAAATCCACTGTCATGTCTACAGTTTTGAGTATATTCGGCTCTAGGTTGTTTTGAGTACACCACCACAGCGCTAGCTGTTCAACTCATCACCATATTTGATAAGTCCAGTGATTGTTGTGTTATCTGCAGACTTCAGATTTTTGACAGAGGGGTCACTAGAAATGCAGTCATTTATATAGAGGGAGAAAAGTAGTGAAGAGAGCTCACATCCTTGAGGAGCACCGTTGCTGATTGTCCAAGTACTGGATGTAATTTTCCTTAGCCTCACCTGTTGCTTCCTATCTGTCAGAAATCTGATTATCCACATACAGCTATGGGCAGGTACAGTGAGCTGGGTCAGTTTGTGATGAAGGTTTCTGGGATGATGGTGTTAAACGCTGAGCTGAAGTTCACAAAAAGGATCCATGCATATGTCCTTGAGCAGTCCAGATGTTGCAGAATATAATGCAGTGATATATTGACAGCATCATCTGCTGACTTGTTTGCTTGATAAGCAAATTGCAGAGGATCCAGCAGCAGATCTGTAATGGTTTTCAGATGGATCAGCACCAGTTTTTCAAAAGTCTTCATGACTATTGATGTTAATGCAACAGATCTGTAGTCATTTAGCCCACTGATGGAGGTCTTCTTAGGAATGGGGATAATGGTAGAATGTTTAAAACATGAAGGGACAAAGCATAGCTCTCGTGACCTATTGAAGGTTCTTGTGAAGATGGGGACCAATTGTGCTGCACAGGTTTTCAGGCAGGAAGAGGTCACGCCATCCAGGCCAGGTACTTTTCTAATTGTTTTTGAAAGTGAGTTCATATTTCTTTTTCTAAAATCACAAGAGGTGGGGGTCCAAGAGGGAGTAAGGGCCCAGGAGGAGAGGAGAGCCAAAAAGGAGATGTGGATGTAGTGGATGTGGTTGTAGAGGAAATATCTGTTGTTAATGTGGTTGAGATGGGTTTGGTAAAATCAGATGATGTTGTGTGTTTTAAAACCTGAAGTAGAACTTATTCAGGTCTTCTGCTAGTTGATGACTTTCCTCAGCCAAGGGTGAAGAACTCCTGTAGTTAGTGATATTCTGTAGGCTTTCCACATGTAAGCAGAATCATTTGCTGAAAATTGATTTTTAAGTTCTTTAGAGTAGTTTTTTTTTTTTTGCCATTCTGATTTCTTTTGCCAGTGTATTTCTGGCCTGGTTATACAGTGTTCCATCCCCTGACTTGTAGGCTTCTTGCTTGTCATAACAAAGTTGTTTGAGTTTCACTGTGAACCAGAGCTTGTTGTTGTTTCACTGTGAACCAGAGCTTGTTGTTGTATGAGCAAAAGGTTGTGGTAGGAACACACATGTCTTAGCAAAACCTGATATATGAAGTCACTGTATCGGTAAGTTCATCCAAGTCTGCTGAAAAGGTTTCAAAGACAAACTAATCTGTACAATCAAAGCTTGCTTGTAGTTTTAGTTTTGCATCCTCAGACCATTTCTTCACTGTTTTTGTATAGGCTTTGCCATTTTAAATTTCTCTCTGTAGGTGGGGAATGAGGTGGACCATGCCATGGTCCAATTTTCCTATAGGTGCATGAATAACAGATTGGTATGCATTTTTTATTGTGGTGTAGTAATGGTCTAGTGTATTTTTGTCTCTAGTGGAACAGTTGTCATGCTGTTTATATCTAGGCAGTTCGTGGGTGAGATTTGCTCTTTTGAAATCTCCTAAGATTATAAATAAAGAGTCTGGGTATTTCTGTTCTGTGTGAGTTATGAGATCAGTTGTGTCATGGAGCGCTCTGTCAATAGAAGTCTATGGGGAAATGTAAATTTCAATCATACAATCTTCCTGTAAATCTGGAAATTTGGTATGTGTATTACTGAGTTCAAAACCATTTCACTGAGTCAAGTTTCTGTGAAACAGAGGGCTGCAGAATTAGAAAAAAGCATTTCTTTGGCTAATGAGAAGTAGTTCATCAATTTTCTTAATAATAAATATTTATCATATTTATGGCTGGGATAGATGCATGGAATCCTCAGTTTGACTAAGGAACTCCCCCTCCTTCTTCTCCTCTTTCATCTCTTTGTTTTCATTATTTTGTCACATGCATCTAGGATAATCTCCCATTCTTCTCCCCTTTCCTCCTCTTCCCGTGGTTGTTGTAAGGGAATGCAGATCTGCTCACCTCTTTTCCTCTTGTGTCTGTTAATTCCTTTGTTAATTCACACTCAGCAGGCTGTCCTTTCTTTTCCTGTTGCTGCAATGGGGTGGCATTTTCAGGATTTCTGCATATTCTTCACTTCACCTTTGAAAACTGATGGATAAGATATGAAAATACTCTTAGGTAGCCTTTTGATATACAAGTTTTTCTCTTGTATATATAAATCTCATAAATTTGCAGTCTTTGTTGATTAGTCACTATCACATCTGATAGCAAAAAATTCCAGTTTACCTATACATTGAATTGGTATAGGCTCTATAAATATAATTTATATTATAAATATCTTATAAATATAATTTATATTATAAAGTTCAGGGAGATATTAAAGCCATCAAATCCAACCCACTACCTAAAACAGTCATATAAATTCAAGCATCTTGATGGCTGGCTGACATCTTCTTGAACACATCTATAGAGAGCCAGGCAGATGACCTTGATAGATATATGCAAGAACCATCTCGGCAAAAAAGGCTAAAGCACTTGTTAAGTCCAGAATAACCAGAAAAAGTTGAGAAGTGGCTGAGACAGAAACCTCTTTAATTCATTGAACTTTTAGGAGGAGGAGGTGCACCACAATCAGGCTTTCAAGAATCTGTTATTATAAACTATCTCTATTAAGTATAATTCTAGTTAATGTTCTGGTCTGCTCTACCTAGTGGGGCTTACAACAACCCAAACAAAAATATTTCAGCTTGTGCTAAAAAAAGAGATGGTGTGAGTTGACCCATCCTTCAGAGGGAATTTCAAAACAGGAAGTCACTGTTTCTTGTGGAAGCAGAAAAAGGGCACCACTGACTTTTACTGTCTGGGAAGATATGCTTTAATGAAGCAGGTGTTGCTCCTTCCCTCATCTGTTATATGGCTAGGCAGTTTAAGAGACTAATCTATCCAATGACCTCTACATCTCAGATATAAAGAGGCTTCACTTTAGGAGGAAGCATTTATCAAGCCCAAGGAAAGGCAGCTACTTGTAGTATTGTCTTTCTCCGTCCAGGATAAATCTTTTCCACTGTCAGATCTCTCTACCCATAGAAAGTCACAAAGGCAGTTTTTATCAGGGACTAGTGAGAAAAGCTTTTCATGTGATGATGCAGAACAACACAACTATAAATTTTCCCTAGAGCCTAGCAGACTCAGGTAGCAATAGAGTGACTCTTTGACCTTGACTGAGATTGAAATACTTGGAAGGGAAGAAAGATGGATAAGAAAAGAAGCTCACTACTCATAGATAATGCTTGGCTCAGACCATTGATGCTTAGAAGAATAGCTTAAGTGGATCATGCAAGGCTTGTTTACACCATCCAGAAGTATTCACAGTTGAGGCCCTCAATGCCTTGGTCCTCAGTTCTTGCTTGCATGCACCAATATTCCCACCAGCACTTGCCTGGGCCATTTGGACATTGCAAATCATACTTATCTCCTACGTATGTGTGCAAACACAGATTTGTTTGTGTAATACGTGTCCTAAACTTTCTCTGGAGACTCGAGCTGAGGTTTTCTAGACAACATTTTGGAAAGGTATAGTCAGTACGAAGAGGGTGGAACAGAGCATGGAGACGCAGTTTGCATAAAATTTGTCTATGGTCATTTGTGCGAAGCAATGCAAATGGGGAAATCATTATCGTCATTGGAATAGAATTCTAATATATCTCATCATAGTGGTAAAAATGTGAGCATTGTTTATTTAGACTACTGTTCCATGACTACCTTTATCCAGCAATTTTAAAGCTATCTTTTTTCTCTTTTCATGTGCACCTATATCTTTGAATTGAACTTGGAACAGACAACCCCAGAGAGAGAAGTATTAAACTAAACTTATGTTGTCTGCAAAATAGGTTACAGAATTACCCTCCTGATGACCAAAAGCTGCTTAGAGAGGCTCAGCAATTTGAGAGGGAGAGAAGGAAGTGTGAAAGGCTGTAAAAGACAAAGCTGCAAGAACTCAAGAAGGCCTTTGTGTCTTCTATAATCTAACACAGATTCTTGAAGAGCAACCTTACTGTCAGAAGTTCAGCCAACAATTGATGACCTTGACCCTTGGTCTTTGATTTTCAAAGTCTTACCCTGTAATCTTAAAGTGTAAAGGAAATCAACAGGAATAAACTCTTCTCTGGTTTCTTGCAATGGTACCCCTATGCAAGTGTGGGGAACCTGTGGCTCAACCAGCTTGCCAGGGGAGGAATGTTGGGAGCTGCCATTCAGCAACCACTAGATGGACCAAGGTTGCCCATTTCTTTGGTTCAAATTAATTTGAATAATTAATTGAACTTAAACTCTGATTACCTCCAAAAGAAAGGCCGTCTCCCTTGCTACTAATATTGATTTCAATGTCACTTTCAAGCTGTGAATGCTGCTACTTAATGCATAGATGTGTGTGCACATGTTCAAATGACTCTCCATGGCCCTGTCTGCAAGCTGTGCTTGTGTCCTTCTTCCTAGCTTCGTCATGCACATTTGCTCCTGCCTCTACCCCTACATACATAAAGAAATTGGGGATTGGTAGCTGATTAAACTTTTATTATAACATGCTGCAAAATCCCTCTTAAATAGTTCCCTTCAGAGGCCACAGCCATAGTTGTAAAGTACCATCTAGGGCAATGTTAATAAATAAATATCCATTTAAAGAACACGAATTGCAATCGAGTCTTTTTAAGGCCCCTGAAATAAAAGAGCTTTTTATAGCTTGTGCTGTGCTGAATTGAAGAGGGAAAATGTCTGGTTCATGTAAAAAAAGGTATACTTCAGTGATGGGTGGGAAGGAGGAAGAAAGCAAATAACAGCTGAAGGGAGTTGAGCAAAAAGTTTAAGAGTCTTAAAAATGTGCTGAGGGAAGTCTGTTCCAGAAGCATTTACATAATGGTGCTAAAAAGACCACACAGTCCCAGGAGGTGACAGGAGGGGTTCAGTTAGACTCAAATTGCAATCGAGGGACTGATGCTAATCTTCTGTGCTGCAGAGGAGCCCAAATCCAAAATGAAACCCTCCTGGACTGGATAAACAACATGGTGAGAAAGGAAAAGAAGGCCAAGGGAGAGCAGGCCATTACAGTTGGGATGGTGGAATATAATATCTTATATATATCTTGTATAAGATTATTTTCCCAGTCATACATCCAGTTTACTCATTTTTTTAATGGGATGATGCACTTGGACCTTTTCTATCTAAGCATTGACACTGACCTTTGTTTAGGCTTCATCAAGGCTTCTGAGGAGCCATTTCCTGTGATTAAAAGATTAACCTGCCAGTCACTCAAGTGGTAAGCTTACTCCTTCTTTCCCCATCTTGGCACTTTGCGGAGATACTTAAGCTAGAAGTATGATGCTGAGGATCAAGAAACACCTTCAGTATTTCTTTGTTGTAGTTTTAGTTGTTGTAGTTTTGCTTTTATCCAGAGATTTAGCAGTGTTGAAACAAATGCAGGTTTACCACTTTCATGTTTAATAACCTGTATTCTATTAAAACTCTGATTCCTGTAATCTTTAACTGAGCAAAATGCTGCACCACAGGGCAAAACTCTTTGTTTCCAGTTGCTTCATATTGGCAAATTTATAGAATGCATCAATTATCTAGAATCCATGATTCCCATGGAATTGAAATTTAGCAAATTTTATAAAACATTTTATGACATGAACATTACCATAAAACAATTTATGACATACGACAAAATGTCATAAAACATTTCCTGTGCTGATGTTTGACTGTGCTATACAGTTCAACATAGGCTATTTTCAAGACAGATAACATCTCTAAATGTATCCCAACTTATCCAGTAAGGATAAGGCAGTACATTAAAAGCTGTGTCATTTTTGAAGGCTTTGAGGAATCTGGAAATATTTCTGAAATGATGACCCAAGAAGGCATGGTTGTCTAGTTTAAGAACTAAAAACATTCACATGTTGACATACTCCTGATCAACTCAAGTGTTGCTGGACAGACAAGGTTTGAGTTTCTGAAGAACTGAGGCGGGACACCCACTGTGTATATACTTCATTGTGATGACTCCAAAGGATTACAGTTCCCATACACTTTTAGCCTTACAATAAGGCTTGATTCAAGTTTTACCAATCACATCTTCTGGTGCTTTTCTATCAAAATACAATTTTTTGTTTTGTTTTGTTTTAATCTGCTTTTGAGTAGATCTCAAATGCTCCATCTTTTATCCATTCATACATATATATGGCATGAAGCCACTCATTGTCAGTGTGTCATGACATTGTATAATTATTGGTGGTCTTACACTACTAACAATGTACTGCCTTTGATATACATGGCTTGCTAATGAAGGTAACAATATATTGTATGAAAGTAATGTTTTCTTGCAGGCCCAGTCAGTGTCTGCCTTTCTACAATCTTCAGAAAGTACCGAATCACCCACAACTGCCACCCCCTTACCCCCAAATTCAGTTTGGTTCACTTCATAGAGTTCTCACTTTGTCTTTCCGTGATCAAATGAAAACAAGTAATTAGAAAACCATTCAAATATAATGCATATCTGTATGTTTCCATGTGGAGAAAAGTGAGGGAATTTGTATGCTATTCTCAAAGGGAACAGAAATGTTTCTACATAAAACACATATGCAGGGCAATTGCAAGACAAGTTAATTTCTAGTATCATACAGTTCATGTTATGATAATTCCAATTCAATGTCTCATGAAGCAGACTACTTTTTATTGGTTATTTATGTAATAGTAAGTAATGGTGGTTTCAATTACATTGAAAGAACATTGTGGCTGTGGCTGGGACATTTTTTTTAAATTGCCATTTATGAATTGATTGAGTGCTGAACATGGCAAGAGGGAAGCTACACACTCTGAGATGCCTGTTTTGTGGAGTGTCAATGTTTGGCTGCTCTTTTCTGATAGGCTGGTCTGGGATTCTCTAGGCTTAGTTACTAGCTGACTTGGGCTAAACTGGAAAGCCCTGGACTTGATGAAACAATGGGAAACAGAACTAGAAGTTGCAGGGAGTGAGAATACAAAGTGTATAAAAATAGGCTGGACATGCCTTGAAGACAGGATAGATTGAGGTATGTCAGAGCTTCATATTAGCATACTAATTTGCAGCTTATATTCTTGAATCACAACAAGGCTTGGGTCTAGAAGAAGCCCTATTAAACAGAGATTACATCAGTAGAATTTCTAATTGATGTGTAAATACCTCTCTTTCTTCAATCACTTTGCATGCTTCAGTAGGCAAGATCTATGGAGATTTCCTTTCCCTTCATTTCCAACCAACTAGAATGGGAGGGAATGCATTATTGCTGCTCAGAGAATTGAATGGTGAAAGAATGTAACTCTTCCCCTGACAAACTCACTTAACAATCCTTTTTGTTTTCCATAAGTCAAAACTCATTCTATGCTTGCTTTATTATATAAATGGATCTCATGAAAGATCTAGTTAAAGTCAAAACAAGCCAGAAGACAGCAGTAATAAATTAGTTTTTCATGAGCTATGTCACTTCTAAGTGACCAGGAAGGTGTTGTTTGTTGTTGTTCAGCTGCTCAGTCGTATTCTTTGTGACTCAATGGACCACAGCACGCCAGGCCTCCCTTTCCTGCACTGCTTCCCAGAGTTCACCCAAATCTCTGCCCACCTCATCTATAATACTATATAACCATCCTCTGCCATCTCCTTCTCCTTTTGCCTTCAGTCTTTTCCAGCATCACAGGCTTTTCCAATGAGTCCTCGCTTTGCATTACGTGGCCAAAGTACTTGAGCTTCAGCTTCAGTATGTGTCCTTCCAATGAGCAATCAGGCTTGATTTCCTGTAGGATTGACTGGTTTGATCTCCTTGCAGTCCAAGGAACTCTCAAGAGTCTTCTCCAGCACCACAATTTTAAGGCATCAGTTCTTTGATGCTCAACCTTCCTTATGGTCCAACTCTCACAGCCATAGATTGCTGTGGGGAAAACCATAGCTTTCACTATACTGACATTTGTCGGAAAGGTGTTGTCTCCGCTTTTTAATATGCTGTCTAGGTTTGCCATAGTTTTCCTCCCAAGGAGCTAGGATATATCTAGTGGCAGAAGCAGGAAAAAATATAGTAGAACCCCCATCTTGCATGTGGGCATGTTGGACATAACTGCCAAAGCACTTTGTTAACAATTTCCAAAGCCAAACATAATGCCAGTTGAAATGTGTCCATAGAACAATCAAAATTTAGGAAAGAGGGAAATATGCATGTTACATTACTGTTAATCCATGATTACATTTTGCTGGCAGAAAACAGAACACCACTGTTGTATTTTATTATAAATGTGGCCTTAATTATCTCCTCTTTTAAAGAATATGCTGTGCCAGAATGAAATGTACTGGGACTGAGGAGATGCCCCAGGCCATGACTTCTGTTGCTTAAGGACACAGGATCATTGTGAGAGTAAAATGTGGAAATTGGTGAAGTCAACAATCTTGAACACCTTGGAGAAAAGGCAGGATGTAACTGTTGTGAACAAAGAATAAACATTGGGAGTCAACCACTTAATTTCCAATCTGTTTGCCCAAATACCTGTTTGCCCCTATGGAGCATATTATGTTCATCATGTTATCCCAAACAGCTGATTGATCTTAAAGCAGTGATCAGCATCTAGATTTGGAACAAGTGCCCAGAAGGTCACTTATTCCTTGCCTATCTCTATTTTTCTTTTCCCTTTTTCTTATGTTCTGATTAATATAAATGACTTTATATTCAGAAATAAATTCAAATGAACAATAATTTGCTGCACACGTGTTCTATCTAAACAGAAATTATTTTTTTAAGTTATATAAGTTATATCATTTGTGGATAACTTTTGTAGCAATTAGTCTCTGTCCATGAATTATTAAGTATACTCATTTTCACAGCTTGTGAGTTGAAAGGTTTGCTTTCATTGCACACACCACTGAAAAGAGGTAATTAGAGCATCAAAAGCAGTGAAGCATCTTATTACCTTAAGCTTCGCCTGAAATGTTATCATTTGGCTGTATTGTCCTTTAGCAAGATCTGCCAAATTTACTTATAAAGGAAACCGTTATCTTTCTAATTATGAGAACTGCATTTTCCTATTTTTCTCACAGAAATATTGTTGTGAACTCTGGCTATTTAGAATGGGTGTCCATATCAAAAAGTGATCTAAAAATATCATACTCCCAAACTTAGAATTTTGTTTGGTTTTTGGTTATATATTTTACATTCAGAAACACCATTAAGCTCATCAAATAAAAATTGGTTTTCATTCCATAGGAGGACATATTTGGAATGTCCTTTCAGAATATTTTTGGCACAAACTGATATATCATCTGTAAACTCCATGGGATTGTGTGTAAGAATAGGTACATTTCTTTGTGTTGTGGTCTATACTGTGAACTGACCATATTGCTAATACACAGGTGGAATGTAGGAAACTGCTTTACAGTGAATCAGAACATTAATCTATCCTTTCAGTTGACACAAGATATTATACAGGCTAATACACAAACCACATGCAGGCCATCTAGTTGTGTCCCTCTCCACTGTGCAAAGGAAGAACAGTGTGTGACTACGGAGATTCTCAATCATCCAAATTGCAAAAAAAAGGTTTTTCGAACTGAGAAAAGCTTCCTAGATAGAAAGGGAAACATCCTCAAAAAAGAAAAAAGAAAAACAAAATTCAAGTTGCCTTTTGAAAAACTTTTTTTTTGCGAGGGACAGTTGAGTGTTTCCAAGAATTTTTTAGTCTACCAGCAGAAGGATTTACCTACTGGTGGTTTTCATGATGCAAAATCATCCCATCTCTGATAGGAGTTTCTCCTTATTATTATTCCCAGTCATTTCCCCTAATATTTAAATTACTGCATATACCCAAAATGAAAATGAATTTGATTTTAACATCCTAAACACCAAGAAATATGAGATACACAAAATTTATAATCTATTAATGTAATCTCAGTTAATCTATGATGCTAATTGTAAATGTAAATTATTTTTATTTCAGATAAAATGCAGTAATTCAGGAAATTTAATTACATCATTATTTATCTATTTTAGATAATTAAAGATAATTTGGTTATTTTCCATGGGGGTAGTTTTGTTCTCTTTCTCCACTTGAGTACATTCTGTGCTCACTTATTTATTAAAATTCCATAGGAAACAGAATCAAGACAGCATCTTCAGTTAGTATACTCTCCCTTATATAAAAGTTTAGCATTCAGGAGATTCCAATATTCTAATGTTATGTAAGGATTATTTAGAATTGATCTTTCTTTATTCTACAGACTTCACTAGTGTGTTGACATTCTCCCTTCATCAGACTTTCAGAGTTTGGGAATTATTTGGGATAAATCATGCTTGCAAATGAGGGTGGGTCTTATTCTTTCAGGGTTTTCTTTGTTTTTTAGACTTTGATTGAGACTTTTGTAATGCTAACATTACAGTTTTCATATATTTCCTATCTCAAAATACTGGTAAATTCTACTGACAATTTTAGCAGGCATGGTTACAATGTTTCCAGGAGTTGTTACGTGATATTTCAGGGCTGCACCATTTAAACAGATAAAATTATAATTTAGGGCAATATCAATCTTGTTGAAAGTTAATGTTTTTAAAACTATTCAATGCATGATTAGGAAAAAAAGACTATCACTTTTTCAGTTAATCTGAAAAGCTAATTGTTTGTGCGTATTTGAATCTGGAAGTCTCAGAGCTTAATAACTGCTTTGTGAATATTAAAACTAATGGGGACAGGGAATTCACTGTGTACATTTATTTCTAAAAAGAATGAATAAGGAAACAAATCCCTCCAAATTCATTTGCTATTTATTTCTCTGACAAAGTAATGAAAATAGAGAACTAAATGACAATGTTTCTATTTGATATTTTCAATGTGTATATTTGTCCCATACATTGGATCAACGTGCAAGATTAAAAAAATCCTTTTGTCATCTTCCTAAACTTTGCTGCAATTATAGCATAATGCATGTAAACAAAATGCTTGCTTTTTGGATGGGAAGTCCAACATTATTGTAATCAGAGCTGGATCTTCTTTGTGTACATAGTAAAAATAAAATGAATGAAACATGAAAAAGTAATGGCTGAAAGAGAACTGAGTTGAACATTAAATATATGGGGCTAGCAGAATTGAAACAAAATGAACAAGTGATCATTTCTGGATGACATAGCAATTATAATATGAAACAACCTGGTTCAAATTTGAATCCCAAGAATAGTTCTATCATGCAGTTCAGTAGGAGAAGATGTTGTCTGAACACAATCCAAGAATAAATTTATGCAATTTAACGTAAAATTATGTTAAATTGAATTTTGTTTAAGAGTTCTGTTAGGAAATTCTACTTCTTCTCACTTGAAGGAATTCCAGATAGTTGGGCAACACTTCATCTTTGCTGTTTTTTCCTCATCTCCGGTTCTTTTTCTTGAGTGCTGTTGTACTGTGTCAGCCTGCATTTTCTTTTAGATCAAATGAATGTCATATACCCAATTATGGTAGGTTAAAAAGAATTAAACAAATATTAATTGACAGCTGGAATATCCTCAGGCACTTACCATTGTATTTCTAGTTGGTAGATATTTGTACATGCTACAAAATATGCTTGTCTTTTCCTAAGACTAAAAAGTGTAAAGTATGCTAAAAATATCAGATCATATGTCTGTGTTGGAAACCTAACTACAACGAAGCATATGATATCAGACAAAGAACAGATACTCCATCCAAACTTCTAAATGATTTTGTCTATGACTATGAATCAGTAACCAAATAAGAACAGTTTATTTTTTAAGTAGAAATAGTATGATATTACTTTTATAGCCACCTAAGGAATTTGTTTTCTCTTAAGCTACCAGACAACTTTCTATGTTATTAGTTAATATGAAAACAGGAAAACTCTGTAATGTGTTCAGTGAACGTACTCCCTAAAAACGTAGAGACTAAAGTAGAGATATACCAGGCTTTATTTTAATACTGTAGAACTGTAAAAAAAAATACTAAAAATAATTTGGCATAATGCTTTTCATGGCTGTGATTTGGGCCAGTCATAGTTGAGATGTAAACATAGTTAATGTAGTTTAAAGAGTTATTTATATTTCCATAAATGTGATTTGTGGTGACTGTTTGGGCAAATGTCCACCATCCCAACCTGTTGTTAGTAATAATTCATAGCTTTTCCATGGACATTCCAGCAGTTATCTTGATCCCTTCCATGTACCTGATTTGTTGCCGTAAGTAAATATGTGAGTTTCTGCTTGCTGATCATTGCTTCAAAGGAGCAGTCACTTTTTATTTCATCCAAAACTTATTATCATTCTTCTTGCATTCCTTGTTTTGACCTCTCTGACCTATAATGAGTATGGCTACTCAGAATCTGATAGAAACTCAGCATGCAAAACAGCATTTTAGAATGCTTCACCTTTATTAAATCAATAGGCTGCATTTAGTTCTGATTTTCCTGACATATTTTGCAAACATAATCTACAGCCAGAATACTGCATTGCAAAAGTCTTCCCTTCTGCTATCCATTTTGAAATAAGAGCAGCTTCTTGAAAATATATGATAGAATTATTGAATTTTTCCACTCAATATTATGCCACAAGTGTTTTCTGCTTGGAAATGTATGAAATATGTAATGGAGTTAAGTAGTTTTAGTTATGTTTTTAACTTATATCTTGGACTTAATTGTATTCCATCCAGAGTCTACTTGGAGTTGCATGGGCTTAACAAATCCAATTAAATAAAATAATTAAAATGAAACAAAGATGGCTCTGCCAGGAGCTCATGCTTTTGCAAGTGTTAACTTTTAGAGTTCTTGGATGGTCTGTTATTCAGCCCCTCAATGAGGCACCTTCTTGGCATGGTTGGGTGGCTTGTATGCTCTGAAGAAGATGAGAGTTATGCCAGAAGTTCAAACATACTGGACAGATCTCATCAAAGGAGCCAGACAGATAGTGTCTCCCTCCCATAAAAAATATGATGAGACACACAATTGATTGAAACCCATACCGGCTTGGTCATCCCCCGGGTTAACAAGGACCACACTACATGTTGTGAAAAAGGGGGACAGGACTCACTGTACATTCTTCACACTACATCTTGTGAAAAATGGGGTATAGGACTCCACTGGAGAAGGAAATGGCAACCCACTCCAGTATCTTTGCCAAGAAAACAAAAGGCTGAAAGGTAGGATGCCAGAAGATCAGCCCCTCAGGCTGGAAGGAATTACAAGTAGCTCCAGAAAGAGGTAAATGGCTGGGACAAAACCAAAAGAATGTTCAGCTGTGGATATGTCTGGAGGTGAAAGGGAAGACCAGGGCTGTAAAGAGCAATATTGCATAAGAACCTGGAATGTAAGGTCTATGAAACAAGGTAAGCTGGATGTGATCAAACATGAGATGGTAAGATTGAATGAACAACTTGCAAATCAGTGAACTAAAATTGATGGGAATTGGTGAATTTAATTCAGATGACCATATATCTACTACCTTGGACAAGAATCCCTTTGAAGAAATGGAGTAGCCACCATAGTCAATAAAAGAATGAGAAAAGCAGTACTGGGGTACAATCTCCAAAATGACAGAATTATCTTGGTTCCAAGGCAAACCATTCAACATCACAGTAATCCAAGTCTGTGCCCAAACCACTGATGCCAAAGAGGCTGATATTGACTGGTTCTACTACAGCCTACAACATCTAGAACCCACACCAAAGAAAGATGTCCTTTACATCATAGGGATTGGAATGCTAAAGTAGGAAGCCAAAAGATAACTAGAGTAATAGGCAAGTTTGGCATTGGAGTACAAAATGAAGCAGGGCAAAGGTTAACAGAATTTTCTCAAGAGTATATGCTGATCACTATAAATACACTTTTCCAACAACCCAAGAGGCGACTCAAAACATGGACATCACCAGATGGTCAACACTGAAATCAGGTTGATTATGTTTTTTGCAGCCAAATATGGAGAAGCTCTATACTGTCAGTAAAAACAAGACCTGGAGCTGACTGTGACTCAGATCATGAGCTTCTTATTGCAAAATGTAAGCTTAAATTGAAGAAAGTAGGGAAAACCACTATGCCATTCAGGTATGACCTCAGTGATATCCCTTATGAATATACAG
>JANHZU010010788.1:134149-144351 GCA_032468055.1 Acrochordus granulatus | reverse complement strand
TTCAAGCAACAAATGTGTCCAGAGATATGTATTTGAGAAATAGGAATGGAATTATTGCAGAGTAGTGCCTCTTATTCCCAAATCTCTCAAGTGATTTAGAAGGATATCACAACTGAGGGTATTAACAATCATAAAGAGCTATAAAACAATAAAGCCAGCTTTCAAACCATTCATTGCCCTGTGGGATCCCTCTCTAGAGCTCAGATTGTCAAACTGATCAAAAATAAAACTTAAACATATAAACATTTTTGTTCAATGTATTCTCTCGATCTTAATATTGTACATTCAGATCAAAATAATAAGCAAAAATGTATACATATTTGAATGGAGGGGAAAGGACATTTTCAACAGGACATTCCTTTTCATTCATAGATGTTGGTGCTGCAAAATGTTTTTCTTCACAGCCTTTTACTATGTAAAATCGTGGAGACCTGCTGCCAGTCCATAGAGACAATGCCAACCATCTACCTGGATTGATCATTTTTCCCCTACATTTCTGGATTATAGAAAGATAGGAAGGGGAAAATGGCCTAATTCAGTTGTAACTGTTGGCTGCCTGTCGTGTGAAGCACATCCTATTTCAAATAGTCCCTCGCAATCCAATGGCAAAAAAGAGCTGATTGGAGAACAAGAAAATAGACAGTTTTATGGCATTATTAATCATATGGCCTGTGATTGTTTGGCCTGTGTGAATAATAATGTTGGGAAGGGAATAATAATGCTATGAATAATAATCTTTAGATATTGGTGGGATGTCGTGAATGTTGCCAAAAAGCAATTTGCTTTTTTCACTGGCCACTGATCACTGTTGAGTGATCATGAGATTTTATGTTCAGCACATTTGCAGTGCATGAGGTTGGGCAGACTTTTTTTGGTCAGCTGTGATCTCTAACAGTTACCTTTGCTGTTAAAAAGGGAACGCTTTGTATAGAGCGTTATTCTTAGTGAGTCATAGACAAGTATATACTTCCTTCCTTTAGGAGGATAGGAAAATGATGTTCATTAATCTTATCACTAATACATGGAATGAAATGATGGGCAAAAACAGTATTATGACCTCTTATAGGATAAACATAATATAGATGAATTTGATAACCTTGGGAATGATATTTACAAAAGCTAATTATTTATTTGGATTCCTTCATGTTTTGTATCTTCCTCACTCAATATCAGGATACTAATGTTTAAATTACATGTTGCAATGCTGTATAATATGCCTTTGTAATGTTCTAAAATTTTTTGAAAAACTGTAATACATTTTTATTTCCATAACTGAGGGAACTTTTTGCCCTCTCCTCTTAATCTAATAAGGTTGCATTTGGAATACATTATTTGACATGCAGTAGAGATGACCATCAGCCACCAGGGTTCTACAACCACAAGCTGCTACTTGCAGCTGGGAGTATGCCTGAGTCCACAGTGTTTGCCTGAGCTGCCCACTTACAGCCCCCACAGAGAAGATGGATTTCTCCTTGATTAGATACTGATGTTACTGGAGTAGAGGGTTGATGGAGAAATGATGTTTTGAAAACATTTGTTGCTCACTTCATCACAAAAATACTCCAATCCTGATAACAAACTGACAAAGAAATTTACTAAAACCTTCCCCCCACCCCCAATACTTCTGTCTTCCAAAAGCCCCTTCTTTACTAACAGTGTAAATACTCATTCTTTTTACTCACTTAAATAACTTTAAGTTCTGCTGTTCAAAAATGGGATCTGTTGGTTCTGAATTCAGGATTGGGGGCTCAGTTCGTTTATTTATTTATGAACTGAGCATTTTCAGATAAGGCTAAGAAAAATCTTCAGTAATGGACAGTCACTTTTCCTTGAGTCTTGAAAAGACCTCTTCCCTCAGGTTCTTCAAGAAAGAGCAGTGAATGAATAATGTATGCCATTGCCATACACAGTACTTATCAGCACATACATTCTGGAAATGAGCACGAAGAGCCAGATGGAGCATCAATCTTTTAAAATGCTATGAAAAGTCCTAACTAGCAGTTTTCCATTCTATTAAACATCTAATGTACTGGGTTACATCTCTTCTCATTTCTTCTCCAACCATCTAGAGAGAAATAGACTAATGACAAGGGAATGGAAAAACTATGTGTATGCACTATATATTCCATGAGTAAGCAAATATCAGGCTTGTGGAATCTACTTTACATTATTATGGTTGGCTGCACAGTCAGCCAGATGTTTAAACTGGATTTGGCATTTCTGTCCACCTATCAAGTGTTTCCTAGGGATCTGGGATAGGCAGATGTTGTTTGATGGTGTAAAAAGTATTGTTGCAGGATATAAGTTGTTCCGAGTACAGCTGCCTTTTGCAATTGACAGATGGTGATTTTGTCAGTGCTAATGGTGTTCAAATGGTGTTCCAAATATTTCAGAATTGCACCCAAAGTCTTTATTATTATTGGTATTATCTTTGCGTTCTTTTGCCTCAGTTGTCCTACTTCTATTTGCAGGTCTTCATATTTTGTGATTTTGCTCCTGTTCTTTCTCTTCTATTCTGCTGCCTTCAAGTATTGCAATGTCCACTATCCAGATTTTTTATCTTTCTGATCAACAATTATCAACTGGGTTGTTCTGTGGCAGATGCTTGTCTGAATGTTAAAGTCCCAGAGCATTTTAGTTTCTTCATTTTCTATTACTTTGTCATCCCACCACTTCTTGCTAGCAGCCAAGTGGTATTATTTTTCAGATATTCCAATGCACCATTGTTGCTATTTTGTCACTGCCACTGTTTGTAATCAATCTGTATGGTGTTTTTTTTTTTTTTTTGCAGCAGCAGCTGACTAGATGGTCTACTTTTAATTCAGCTTTTTTTCAGAGGTGATATTTGCTGTCTGTTTCTGTCTTCTCAGTTCTGGCTTTATATGCATTTCTTTTTAAAGCTAGTTTTTGTGTAGCCAAGATTAGACTCTTTGTCTCTTTCTTCAACTTTCCTCTTAGTCACTGCCAAGTCTTGTTGTTATCTGCTTTGTCTCCTAATTTTATTTGTTTGTGTGTGTGTGTGTACTGGCCATGTAATACTTTGCCTTGCCATGTCTCTTTTCTAATCTTCATTTGGTCTTTCTTATAGGCCAGTTTGGTCTCTTTGGTATTCAGTAATACCTTTGTAGTATACTAACTTTAATGCATTTTCTTCACTGTTTTTCAAATATTCTTTCAATGCCTTTTTTATTCTTCAACTCTCTGGTGTATTTGCAACATTCCATGGCCATCTATGCTCCTTGGTAAATAGAGTCTGCCACCACTACTATGTTGATTCATTGTTATTTTTGTGGTTTTCCTATCCAGAGTTTCTACTTCAGCTTGTGTCCAGTCCACAATTCCAGCTATATATCTAATAAATGGAATTGCCCAGTTATTAATCACATTGATGGCATTTTCTCTACTGAGTTTGGACTTCAGATCTTCACTCTCATGATATACTGTATTCACTTTTGACATTCTTCTTGACTTTAGTGTGCTTGATATTGTCAGCATGAAGGAAGCCCAGGTATTTGTAGTGATATCTTGGCTGTATATATGGACTGTGTTGAGCAATTCTATTTCAGATGGTGTTTTAAATACGGCTTCAGATATCCCTGTAAAGGAGGTGGGATAGCCTGACAGATCTTTTTAATGTTTGATAGCTATGGCCTGATTTGTTCAGTATAGTTGAGGTCCCATCACCCTAAGGGATACAGAGTATCACAGCCTAATAGCCAGGAAGGAGCCAGTCAAGAGAGGCAGGATGGGAAAAGACAAACCGTCATGCAAGAGATTGGAGCCAGATGGACAACGGCCTGCCTTTCCATGCAGAAGGAAGTTCACTGATGGCCAAATGCAGCCCTGAAAGAGATCTGTTGCTTGTTACCAGACCCGAGAGCTGCGTAGAGCCTCCACGGGGGAGAGCAGTCTACCCACCACAGATGATCTTCATCTGGACGCAAAACGGGTGGAACCAACTCATTTGCAACATTCCTGGCTCAGGAGGGGGCTGCTCAGGAGGCGTCCAACCCACCCCCTGTTGGAGGCCAGCTCAGTTATCAGCCAGGAGGCAAGGAGGGGTAGAGGCCCCCGAGGCCATTCGTGAGCGAGGGACAGTTTGATTTTCCTCCCACCACTGGACTGATGCCCGCCTGGAGGACAGCTGGGAAGGCAAGATAAGCAAGGGAGAGAGAAAGGACTCCGATGCAGACTGGGCACCCTGCCCAGCGGACCCCGCTGCCTCTCTGAATGGACCTGGCCACCACCCACCCCATCATCCCCTGCCAGACTGATCAGGGTCTCTGAGAAAGAGGAGTGCAACATGGGGGCCATCATTTTTGGCCTTTAGCATCGCACATATCATCTTACTATACGTTAACTGTATAAAGATAAAAGTACATCAACACCCAAAGTTGCTAGGACTTGAGCAGTATATAACTTTTACTATTATTATTATATTATTATTATTACCCTTAGCTGGTTCTCGTGCACTGAGTTATTCCCAAGAATCCAGGAAAAACTATCATTATTATAACTGCTGTTGTCTCTGTCAGGACTTTGTTTCGAGCGGGAATAGCTTTGAGCACCCCAAAGCCAATCAACCCCAGCAGAGGAGCGTGCTTAGGGAAGCGGCGAAGGCGGTTCATGCTCGCCTTTATATACCCCTCCTGGGGTTCCAAAACCGGCCATTCTCGGCCAATAGGAAGAGGCCTCCTCAGCCCACCTGGGGATTGGCCGCTTTGAGCCATTTTGGGGACCAATGGGAGGGCCCGGCTAAGAGCCAATGGGAAGCTGACCCCCGAAGTTGGGCCACCAATCGGTGGAGGGCAGGAGGGGTATAAAAGGGGGCTCAGCGGACCCTGGGGCCAGATCGCCGGGAGGAGCAGCCAGGAAGAGCAGCAGGGAGGAAGCAGAGCTGAAGTGGGGCTGAAGTCGCTGGTCCCAGGAGGGGACCATGGAGAGCCGGCAAGCAAGTC
The DNA here is from genome assembly GCA_032468055.1 of Acrochordus granulatus. Classification (NCBI taxonomy): domain Eukaryota; kingdom Metazoa; phylum Chordata; class Lepidosauria; order Squamata; family Acrochordidae; genus Acrochordus; species Acrochordus granulatus. The sequence continues at coordinate 139,393 of JANHZU010010788.1, read as the reverse complement.
CTGCGGAGTCGCAGCCGCAGCCGCTCGAGCCTCGGGGCTGGGAGGAGAGGCAGCTCCGAAGAGGAGAGAGCTGCGGGCAGAAAGAGCTGCCTGCGGGGGAGGCCGGCGGAGCCCGCGCGGAGAGGCTCTCCCGCGTGACGCCCGCTGGCCTGGGCCCAAGCCAGAAAGCCGAGTTGCCATGGATGGGCCCCGCGGTGCGAAAATGCCACCTGTGTCCCTTCAGCCGCAAGTGAAATGGCTGAATCTGCCTGCTATTTTTCAAGCCATGATTGGCTGAATAAACTGCGCTGGGGTTCCCTCAAGTCATGAAAGCAGGACTACCGGTCCATTTTTTTTTTGTATGCGTGTGTGTGCGCGTGCGTGCGTGCGTTGGAAGGTCTATATAAAGTGCTTGTGCATGTCAGTGTGAGGAAGCCTTCGCCTCCTAAGCCCCTGGAGCCCAAGAGTCTGCCGCCGAGTACCTTACATGCAGCGTAACCCATTCAGGCAACAAAGCACGTCAGTGACACATTTGCAGGCCACTCTCAGCTCTTCTTACAAGGCCAATGTTTGGCAAAATCTCAAAATACCAAACTAAAATCTGGCATTCACTTTTCTTCCCCATTTTGGAGCAAAACCTGCATTTAGTATTTGTATCATCAAGGCCGCTGGCCGGGTGCCCCTCCCCTCCCCTCCCCAAATGGGATTCTGCCTTCTGGGCACTGTGGGAATCTGAAAAGCCCTCCGGCAGGCTGGCATCTTTGCGAAGGACCAAAATGGCCACCCTGTTCCAGAGAGCCCAGCTGAGCAACTCCAACCAGCTGGGCAGGTGCAGCAGGCGGAGCGGAACTGGCAAGGTGGAGAGACCTTTCATCTCTTGCGCAAGGCTCGAGTGTCGCAGGAAAACAGCCGTGACACTCCTGGCCTGACCCTACGTAGGCATCTCCTGCCAGAGGGATAAAGCGCCTCGGGTGTCAAGGACACCTGTAACTTTGCCCTCAGTGCCCAAGGAAGGCCATTAGTCTTACGACCTGGAGAAAAGCCAAAAGAAAGCACCAGGGAGTGTTTCCATGAGAGCTAGAAACTTGTCTTCATTTAAAAAAACAAGCAGAGGGTACAGGCACGCTTATCGAAGCAACCAAGATTAGTTGGCTAGGTAATCAAGAATGCTGAAGGGTAAAATATTGCGCAAGGACTGCCCAGGCCCTGGCTTTGGAAAGGCCAAAGACATGACAATGACACAGGAAAGGGGCGACCGGGTTTCGTGCTGGGTTCACCCATTACAACCCAACAGTGGCTTGCCAATTGCTGTGCCTGGATTCAAATTCCCTTGGGGCTTAGCATGCTGTATGAAACCAATCCCTGGGCTCAGCAACAGGGTCTAGCCAAGTGAGCGACTTTCAGAACCACCCAAGATCCTAAACAGAGCCCAGCGCAGGAATTTTCCCCCACCCTCCCAAGGGGTGTGTCTGTGTCAATGTGTGCAGATTTTCCAGCCTGGGTTTGTGCTAACCCCGGATGAATGCAAAGTCTGAATCATGTCATTTCCACTTTGCCGTTCCATCGACGTTAATCATCAGCTCAGCTCCTGGAATGCAAACACCGAAACTGCCCCCAAAAGTTTTGCGCGCAAGCAGAGGAGCTGGTCACTGCCGTCTGGTGCCCCCCCAAATAAAATAATTCTCCAAAAGAGTCCTGAATATCTGCCTGCAGAAGAGGCCCTCATTCACTGTACAGAAACGCCCTCAAATTTCCACTTGGCCCCCAAACCAAACCGGAAGTGCTGCAGGGCTCCAAAATAAGGAATTCAGTTGAGAATCTGGTGCAAAAAAGGGGTTGGGACGTGCAAGGAGGCTGGTTTGGCTGTTGGTCAAGTCACTGCACCTGATGGAACAAAGACGTAGGAGCCGAGTTGCACAACAAACCAAGATACCTGGAGAGTGCTTTTGTTAAGAATCTTCCCCCCCCTGCAAAAAGTGGGAAGATATCCAGGTTTGAGAAGGCAAGCTTGCTTTCACCATTTGGCCCATCAAGGCTATCCCCCCAAAAAACCCGACCTACTAATTCTACGGAGATAACTCAAGGCCTGCTCTGCTGCTGTTCTCACAAACACTTCTCCTGTGTGCACATGGGGTTATGGTGAGGGCACAGCAGCACGCACCGTACTCTGAGAAAATCATTTTTCAGCACCGTAAGAAAGCTCATTGTGAGTCACACGCTGTCCCAACCTGAAGACCATGAATCAAAAGTCGGCAGGAATTTTTCCACACTGCGGAGGGTAGCTTTTAAACAGTGTTTTCTAACAGAAACTTAAACTTTCTTTTAAAAAAAACCAGCTAAACAGGTCCAGAGGGATAAGAAAAGGGGGAAGGAAGCAACAGAAATCAGGCTATGGTCACAATGAACTGCTATGCTGCAGAGCCACGCAAGCAAACATAGTTTTGGAAAGAACTTTGATTTGTCTCTTGCCACGATTATTCCGGCAAAATGGAATTAACTCTTAATTTTTTCCTTTCATAACTACAGGTACAGTGATCCAAGCCTGCTGCAATCCTGCCCTGGCTGGATTCGATGGAAATTAATCCCAGATACAAGTTTGCATCTCCTAAGAATAAGGGCACTCTCCCTATTTTTAAAATGCTTTCATCACAACAAGCTTGACTTCTTACATCGTTGCCATTCAACGTCCTTGCCCAAATATTTTGTGCAAAGAAGAAAAGCGATAGCTATTCAAATAGTAAGGTTGGCTGGGAAAGGAAGGGGATCTCTACTGCTAGTTGGACCTCAGTCTGAGTCAAGCCTTCCATCCAGCATTTGCTGAGCTGGATGACTGCTGTGGACCCACAGAATCTGGCGCACCAGGAATGCAGCCCAGCACGCAGACACAACTCCCAACCCAGCGATCGTTGCTTCAAGAACAGCGTGGGAAGGCTGTGCCCTCTCCGGATTATCTTGAATTTCCGTTCCAGTCTCTCACCACTGGCCATGCTGGCTGGGATCAGAGGTCAACAATCTCCCCCCTCCCCCTCCTGGTTTAATCTCTAGAAATCCCACCAGATAAGTTGGGGGTTAGGAATGGGGAGAAACCTGACGAGCACCAGGCAGGGAGCAGCACCAACTTCCAAGGCTGAATGGAAGAAAAGAACTGCTGAAGCAAAGGGTAGCAAATCATTTTTGGATTATCCTATGGAAAAAATAATCCGCAAATCAAATCCGCCTTGTAGCACCGTCAGGGAGGTTTTAGCTGCTTTTCCTAACTTTAGAAGTGTTTAAATTCTTCTTCACTGGAAGCGGGTCTCAAGGGCGCTTGATAAATGGATGAATAAATCAAAATTAAGAGGTGAACCTGCCCCAAAAGAGGCAGGATTGTGTACGGAGAGACACCAGACCCTGCCCTCCATCACCTTCCTGCAGGTGTCACCCAGGAGGAGCCGCGGCCTCCCTGCCCTTAACCGGAAAGGCCAGCCCAGTCACTGCAGCCCTCGCCGGGCCATAGTTCATCTCCTGACACCCTTCGTGCCCAGGGTGCAGGTGACAGATCTGCTCTGAACAAGCCCAGGTAGACAGGTTCAGCTGGTGAGAGTGCTTCAAGACACAGCAAGGTAGCAGGAAGCCAAAGGCTTCGTTTATGGCAGATAAATAGCGGAGGTAAAACAAACATGAGCACTCCTGGCCAACTGCAGAGTGCAGTTCGCTTCCCCTTCAATAATGCCAGCAGCTCAGAAATGCAGGATTGGATAGATACCCTCACAGCATGGGAGATGTGCTGGAGGCCAGATTTAATTTCTGGGGAAACTTTAAAGATCTGGCTCAAAAGCAGGCCCCCCAGGGGAATCCGTGCTCCCCCCACCCCAGGCCCACCCCCTTGCATGATGCATCCATCAAGACTGGAAGAACCTGGGCCCAATATCTATGATGCCATCCCACAAGAATGCGTCGCACACTTGTTCCTCCAAGCAAAGTACAAAATCAATTCAGGTAGTCCTCAACTTACCACCATTCATTTAATGACTGTTCAAAGTTATGACAGCACTGAGACAAGTGACTTGAGAGCAATCCCCACACATACGACTACTGCAGCATCCCCATGACCTCATGATCAAAATTCAGGCACATGTAATTGTACAATTGAGTACCGCCTTGTTTAGTGACAGAAATTCCAATTGTGGTTGTAACTCGTGGATTATCTGTATTGTTGTCCTCCCTGGCTTTTGGTGGTCTCTGATCTTTATCAGACCTTTATTGAGACAATGATTAAGTTCTGCTGCCTCCAAAAGTTGGAGACAAACACTGCCCATACACACACACACAGACACACACACACATGCACAGGCGAAAGCTGCACCCTGGCCAAGCCGGAAAGCAAAACTGGAGTTTTTCCTTTCCTCTAGTTTCAGTCCAGCTGGAGCTGCAGGTGTAAAAGGAAACCCGAAGTCGAATACAAAAGGGGACAGAAAGGAAGCCAACAAAGGTACAGAGAACCTGCGAATTCTGACCATCACCCTAGCTGGCTGGGGGTTTTGTAGTCACCCCTAAACAGTGTATCAAGCATGGAAATGCAGGGTTCTTCAGGCATGCTGGGACCCAGAGGGATGGGCTCTATGCAGAAAAAGGACTCGGCCCCAGAGGAAGACTGGCTGGGAGGGTGGGGACTGTAGTCCATAGGACCTGCACAGCACCTGGTTGGGGAATGTATTTAAGACGGTGGAAGGGGGAAAAGACCTGCCAAGGGCACTTCCCAAGGAAACTGGAGCCTTCCAGCTGTGCACTACCCCAAAGCCCATCGGCCTGAATTGCACTCAGTTTGCTCCTGTATGTGAAGAAGGGAGGGGATGTATCCTAGCCGCATCCTAACCTCTTTGCACTGGAAGGGAGGATGAAAGGCCCTTCGCAGAGCTGGAAGCCTGGAAAACCCCCTCGCCTGGCTCAGCCGCCCTGCCCAGCTCAAGGGCTGCAGGTCAAAACCGACTTGCTTACCCCGGTTGCAAACTTCAGGTTACAGAAACGGAGGCGGGGGGCAAAACGGGCACAGGGGGAGCACTCAGACTTCATCCCCCTTATCGCGGCGGGTCCTCCACCTCTGGTCCGCGGGCGCACGTCTCCCTCTCGCGCATCCTTTGCAAGGCGCAAAGGGAAACTGGGCGCCCGCGGGCGGGGCGGGGGGCAAGGAGGCGCCGGAGCGCCTCTGGACCAGAGTCCAGCTCGCGGGGAGGGCGCGGAGGGGGAAGGAGGTCTGCCACAGCCCGGCTTGGCCCCAGCGGCGGT
>JANHZU010010788.1:119303-134049 GCA_032468055.1 Acrochordus granulatus | reverse complement strand
ACAAACATAGTGAGAATAGTGAGTCTCCTTGAAAAATTCCTCACTTGATATAAACTTCTCACTATCTATCAATATTGACCAGCAACCATGTCTTCTATTGTGCCATCAATCTTCACACAAAACACCTGATATTTCTATAGACTCCTGTTATTTTAAAGCACTTAATTATCCAATCGCATGGGAGGGAGTCGAATGCCTATATCCAAGTACATTCAATTTGTCTTCCTTCTTTTTCAGTTTTCCAAAATCATTCTGTCAATTAGGAGCTGATCTTTTGTTCCTCTGCTGTTTGGGTGGTTTCCTTTCTGCTCAGATGGAACAAGCTTCTTTTCAACTAGATGCTGTTGGATTCCAACAGCTACCATACCAGTTAACAATGTGAAAGTAGTTGGTAAGCAGGTAATTTATCTGTAGTTTCCTGGTGCTGCTCCTTTTGTTGGATCTTTCATTGTCAGGTGGATTTTGTCAAATGTTAACCAATCATTAGTTTCATTTCCTTGAAGTATGTTGTTAAATTGCTTGGCAATGAGTGGGTGTAGAGCAGTCAGATGTGTCAACCAAAAACAATGCAGTTCATCTTCACCTAGCAATGACCAATTCTTGATCTTGCTTGCCCTTTTCTCCACCATTTTTGCTGTTATTATAAGTTCTTTCATTTCAGCTTCCTTTTTTCCTTTCTTTACCTTGTTTGTCCAAGCTGCATTCTTGCTATGTTTCTTTGGATTTCCCCTTTGCTGTGTCCAGAACTGCACTGCTTCTTCGTTGCTTATTGGTTGTCTATTGATGGACTGGTGGAAATGTTTCTGATTCAACTGAAATTAGAGATTCTGCCTGTAGTGTGCAATTTGAGCTTTATATCTGCTAATTTCCTCTGGCTGTTATTTGCTGCTTCATTATTTCCAGTGCTTCCTTGATCTTTGTTGTATCTAGGTGATATTTTTTGATCAGGTATTCTTTGGTCTTCTTGTTTTTCAGCTTCTTTTCTTTCATTGGTTCTAATAGATCTGATTTTAGCATACTGGTCTTACTTTCCAACCTGACCTTCCATTTTGGTAATGCACAGTTTGGCTTTTTTCTCTTCTTTGTTGATTTTGCATCTAAGATCTTCCCTTATAACTGCAGTTGTGCATCACAACTGCAAACCATCAGTTGGTTTGTTCCTTGCAGTAAACTGTTTTTTATATTCAATATGACACTATTGGCTCTTTTAATTCTTGTGCTAGCTGTTTCTTTTTAACAATCCTCAGTGAAGGAAACTTTATCCATAGCATCAAGAGGCTTCTAATGTTCTGGAAAGCAAAGCCAATTGTGTGCATAATGCTACAGGCTTTCCACCCAAGTTGCAAAGGAAGAAACTTCCAACTGGCTGGAACTTTTGCTCATCCTACCTCTGGGATTTCTTTCCTACTTTCAGAGGAAAAAACAGAGGAGCAGCTTTGTTATTCCACACAGTGGAAGATTCCCCCTTCTCTAGTTTCAAGAAGTTAGTATGGCAGAATAAAGAGTGAGAATGTGTGGAAATTTGTGGCCTCTGTCATTTGGGATTCTCCCATTGCCTGGCTGAATAGAATGCCAGCTGATTTAAACTTTGATGGACATTGCCTGAGTGTACATGAATGCTTCTACTGTATCTCTTCGCACAGCAAAGCTGGTGGTACAGAAGTTTGCTATCTTTTATGGTAACAACTTCCTCTTCCAGCTTATCTGTAAATATGATAAACAGCTACTCTACTGTACCATCATTCATGCCATTTTTTTAAAAAAAGTATTGAACATTGTCAAAACCCTCAAACATTCTCTTCTAGAAAGACAGCCCCACTCCCCTTCAATCTGATGAAGATCCATTAATGAATGTTTACTGAGTACAGCTACTTACCAGTAGGTAATGCTCTTAATAATGATAACATTCAGCCATTGTAATGTCTTTGATTACAAGGATACAATGTGAAACGTCAACAAAATTAATCTAAAAGTGTGTTGCTTTCTTTAATCTTTTTATGTCTAGATGGCCCAGTTCAACACAGGCAAATGTATTTTTATTTTCTAAGAGAGTGTATGGCATATGTGTGAAAAGAAATACTTGTTTTAAAGATTTCAGTCAAAGATACCTGGACTATCATTATATAATATCTCAGGACCATTTATTAGCACAGAGTTGTTCTCTCTTTTTATTTTATCTTGCAGAAGGAAGCATAACTTATTTTAATTCCTTTTTATCTCTTTCTTTGTAAATTTTTAATATATATTGTACTTTCAATGTATAATTTTTTAACAGTAGAAAACTTACAGTGTTTGACTTATCTCTAAACAAAGCACTGTGACAAGAAGACATATTTTTTTGCTTTCATCAGTCTTCAAATAAAGCTGTCACCTTAGTAAATTTTCTTCTTTTTCAGGAACAACAACAACAAAAATACTTGTATCAGTCTGGCAGAATTACAGAAACATTTTCTTTAAAATATCACAAATTGATTTTTTTTGTTCACATTCCACCATCAACTTCTCCCTGTTGCTGTTGTTAAATCAAGGTTTTATTACAAACAATACCATTTATATCAATGACAAAGTTATACCAATGAGGGAAATTGCAGGAAATAAATTTGAATTTAATGGATATGTAGATTTAATGAAGACTCCTTCCCACTGAATGGTACATTCAAACAAGGTTTTATTTTATAGCTACCGATGTAATCTGGTAAGATTTTAATTCATGGTGATTTTAAATATGTAAAGTCTCCAGAGTAATTTAGAATTCCCTACTATCTCCTGGCTAAAAGTCAGATTCAATCCAGTAGTAAATTTGCTTGAGAGGATTGTTCCCAAACCTGGACAAATTCCTTATGGATTTCCCAATTTTTTTCAGATATCAGAACAATAATTTAATAACAATAAATAACAATAATAAATTGATCAGCACACATAGAATTTGCATATGTTTGGAAAACATTGCATATCTGTGTACAGAGGAGCAGTATTATTTGAAGGCCCTAAAAGATATCAGTTTGTTCTTTATTGCTCCAGAAAGTTTGGCTAGAACATTAGGAGAAAGATGTTAGTAGTACACTCTAGAAAACTGATGGACTTCTTTGTTCATGAATGGAGGACTCAAGCAGAATATAGACAGCAATTTATCAGTGGTGTTCCAATACTTAATTTCCTAAATGAACAATTGTTTGAACTAATGTCCTACATATGATTCTGTCTTCCAATTGTTCTAATCCCTGATCTATGCCAGTTTGCTCTGGTCAGATTCTTACTTTGCCTTCACACAGCTATTACAAGGGACTGGAGGATCCTCTAGAACAGAATAGGATAACATCTGAAAGGTAGCAGCAGATATAGGCTGCTATTTGCCATTAAAGCAAAGCCCTAGTTCTTTTTTTAAATTGTGTTTCTTCTTGTAGACCATTGCAATGAAGGAAACAATGTGTGCATCTGCAGCATATAAATTAGAGAGAAAGAGACAAATAGCCTATAGCCCTAATGCAATAATCTGCATATATTCACAAATATCCTGCCTCTTGCAATTAAGCATCTCTGTGTTAAATTTTGAGGGAAGAAATTATAATTGCAATCCTGAGGAAGAAGCACTACTCTGTGTATTGTTTAGCCAGATGCATATTGGATAAGGTTATAGAGGAATCATTTGGGTTAGGAAGTAGCAGCAAAATGATTTTAAATTTTGCTTTAGGAAAACTGTACTTGGTTTTAAAGTATGAAACGTGTCTCAGAATCCTCCATAGAAAATAACTTGAGAAATAACTAAACAACTTTATTACAGTAACCTAGTCACTTCTGGGAACAAAGGGAACACTATTGTAGACCTTAAACACAAACCTTTGTTTAGTTATTGGCTAAAAACATAAATCACAGATCAAGAAGAATCAATAAGCAGAAATAGGAGCCATTTATTTTTCAGAGAATATTAGTTGCTGACAATCTTTTTCTCCTCCCTCTGAAAGTCAGTAGAAGTTGGCAAAGAAAACAAGGCAAAATAATTTACTTGTTGAGTGGCAGAAGAATGGGAAGAAATTTTCCACCTAGTTTTCCTGGTAGGAAAGCTAAAGTTCTCATTGATAGTGTAGGAGTTCCTCCCATTGCCCATGTTTGTGCTCTTGGTCATTTCATTTCTCTTCTCACCTTGGTGTAATGTTATATGATGATGTCCTGCCAGGTATACTCAGTACTCTAGGAAAGAAATGACTGGTTCCCATCAGGATTTGACAATCCTGCCCTGCCCTACAGATATCCTGCAGACATTATTGCTGTGGAAAGTTTCTCATAAAACCCCATTAGTTATTTAAGGAATTTTGGAATTGAAAGTTAACATTAAAAAAGTCATAGCAACAAATAATGATATTTTAGTATCTCCCAGTGCAACTTCAGAGAACAGAATGGAGAAACAAATGTGGCAATACTGGTAAATTTCCCACTTTCAAATGAATTATGTCATTTCTTTTTCAGCTTCAATATTCTGATCAGAAAGTATCCATGAAGAATGTCAGTCGCCTTGATGAGAATCCTGATGCTGTAACATTTCAAAGTCCAAAGGGGTTTTACAAATCCTGGGTTGTGTTCTCATATTGAAATCTATGGTAATACTAAATAAACTGCTAACTTGCAAGAAGAACAGTCAGCTCTGGATCATGTGGGATGGTTGGAGAGGGAGACAAGGAATGCAGAAGATAAATATGAACAAAAGGAAAATAGCAGCAAAATTAAATTTTCCTTTTGTTCATGTATATCAAGTAACATCTGCACTCCTTGAAGACATGTAATCCAATGAAAAACTGAGTTTCAGATGCTTGGGCTGCGTGTTCAGAAATGCAAGAAGACTCAGTATCATCATCAACGATAACATCAACATCATCATAATTGTTGAGTGGCCCAACAATTCAATAATTTAATTTCAGAGGAAGCACTAGGATTGGTCTTCAAATATTTTTTACTTCTTCAAGAGCATCAGAAGCAAGGGGCTGTGTTTTAAAATATATATTATGATTACAATGCAGTCACCCAAAGAATATGGTGGGTAACTTTGAAGAATTCTCATTAACATAATATCTAACTTGATTTTCATCATAGTTTTAACATTATATGAGTATTTAGTATAATAAAAGTCTTTCTTTCAAAATCCTATTTTTTTCTAAACGTTTTGTATGAAAAATCTGAGTTTATTTATTATCTCATTTTTGGGGAGGTCAACTACCCTACCAAACACAGTAATTGGATTTGTGATTCGATTACCATAAATCTTGATTAAACTGTTCTCCTCTTCATTTAAATGACAAATTATTTTGCCCTTCCCATTTTAACAACTAAGAGAGTCCCATCCCTTTAAAAAAATGGATGTCCAATAATGACCAAAGACTTCAGTGTAATGAAAAGCCCATAAATTTGGGAAGCTGTTTTATCACAAGCTGTTTGAAAATAAGGTACATCCTCTCTTCTGCAATGTGCCTTGCTTTTGTTTTGCAAAATCAATATGGCGGATCTGCTTGAAATCATTAGAATTTAACACTATGTTAAAGTCCTATTGATTTCCACAAGCCTGACACTTTTATCTTGAACATATTATATGAGACACTCCATTGATCTGAACACCACCCATTATAGCCACAGTGATTTTATATATTCCAAATAATGATCCCCTTAAAGTTGCACATTTGCAAAAGTTTGAAGAAAAAAAATCTTTACAAAATTGAAAGAAGCATTAAATGTGAATACAAAGCCTGTGTTCATACATGGAGTGCTGAAAATATTGAAATCAATGCAATTAAATATGAACAAGTGATTTAAGCATGTCTATTTTTTGCATCCAAAATATTTAGCAAGTCCTTTCTAAGTTGTTAAGATACTGGTCTCGCTTTGCTAAATAGGCTTTGACCATCTCAGGTATAAATTGTCTTCACCTTGCTTTTCTGTTTCTGATGAGTTGCCTACAGCAAACTAGAGGTTTTTGTTTTTTTAAAATCAAGAATATAAATAGTAACCAACACAACATCTTTTTTTCCAGAGGAACTAGAAAAAAAGATGAGGAAACCTACAAAGAAAGGATCAACAATCAAACTAACCAGATCCACACAATGCACTGAGCCATAAAGTGTCTTGTTTGATTTTAATTTGGCATATTTTGTAAACTCTGCCAACTAGAATTCTTTCAGTGAGCAATGGTTTTGAATCATCTGCAGACTATGCCCTAATATACTGTGAGCTAGCCATATGTTTTAAAGCTGTCCTAATCAAGCACTAAACCATAGCTATCAGATGGTTGATGAAATCCAGATGATCATTAGATCACAGCAAGACTACTAATTATCTAGAGCATAAAGCATGGTTGGCTAGGGAATTCTGGGAATTGAAGTTCACTCGTTTTAAAGTTGCTAAGTTTGAGAAACACTTATCTAGAGTGTTGCCATACTGATATAATGGCCTTATGTTTATCAAGCCCAATCCTGCTTAGCTTCCAAGTTCAGACAAGGTAGACCAAGTGCTGTTACATGCTGAGACTGGGATCTTTTAATAAACCTCATGGAAGTATGTACTATATTTGGATAAGGATGGTTATAGACAAGGAGATGGGATAAGATAATAATGTGAGAATAATTGGAGAAGTCAAAATGTGGGAATAGGACTGGAAATCTCATTGTCTTCTATCTCCTTATCCATGTATTATATAGTTTTGGTAGAACTCTAGTTTATACTTACATGTGTTTATTTTTTATTTATTCAATAAATTTGTATGCCACCGCATTCACTGATAAGATGACTCTGAGCAGCTTACAAACAGTAAAAAGATAAATATAAGAGACAATTAAAATTACTGTTACAATAACAACATTTTATAAAAACTAGAATCAAGGAGATATGCAGATGAGATCTTCTTACCCTGTCAACTATCTCCAGCAGTGAATAGCCCCCTTGGGGCCTCAACCCAACTGGAAAAACCAAGTTTTGATGCACTTCCAGAAGACCAAAAGGGTGAGAACAGTTCTTACTTCTAATGGTAGAATGTTCCACAGGGCTGGGTCCATAGCAGAAATGCTCTTTTCCTTGATCCACAATACACAAAGGCTGTCCTTGTCATGACTGCCAACAGCTGAACTCTGTTGTCCCCCATTCAAACCCCTACAGCCTCTGGCACTGCAAAAGGGCAACCACAGCATCACTTGGATCACTAGGGATGTAGATATAGAGTTGAGTATCATCTGCATACTGATGATATCTCATCCCATGGTGTCATATGTCAGTAGTTTCATGTAGATGTGAAAGAGGAGTGGGGAGAGTATTGAGCCCTGTGGCACTTCACAAAGCAGTGGCCATGGGCTGGACCACTTACTCCCTATTAACACTGACTAGGACTGACCTTGGAGAAAAGAATTGAATCAACACAATACGATACTACCCAGCCACAAACCCTGCAGCTGGCCCAAAAGAATACCATTGTATCAAAAGCCATGAGAAGTCAAGGAGAGCAAGGATGGATGCACTACTCCCATTCCACTCTCACCAGATGTCAGCCACAGGCATGACTAATACTGTTTCCATCCCATAACTAGGATTGAAACCAACTGAAAGGGGTCCAGATAATCTGTTACATCCAGGATTCTCTGGATTGCAGTGCAACCATTTTTTCTACCACATTCCCTAAGAAGGAAAGTGAGAAACTGGAGAGAAATTGTCCAGAGAGGTGGGATCCAGTTATGGTTTCTTGAGGAGGAGGCAAACCAAGGCCTCCTTGAATGGTGTCAGAAACAACTCCTCTTATATTGATGCATTAATCATCATCTGCACATTCTTGCAGGTCACCGTCCTGGAGGCTCTTACCAACCAGGAGGGAGAAGGATCTAATAGACAAGTAGGTGTATTATTAAGTATGTTGGAGTCTCCATGAGTCTAAAGTGCTGGCCTTCCTCTCTCCCTCCTATGTATGCTTTTCCCATTTCAAGAGGAGCTGGAATACCTTAGAGACCTCTATATGACCATAAACAATGTACATGCCAAACCCCAGCTCATATTGAAGTGTGCATGTCTAGCTATTTATATTAGGGATGTGTAGATCAGTCAAGATCCAATTCAAATTTGATATTTGAAGGATATAAGATCTGATACATATTTAGACTTCAGATCCAAAGCAACAAGAGTCATTTCAACCAAATTTAAGGTTCAATTAATGAATTGTGTAGGTTATAATAGAAAATTCATCAAAATGGTTGTGACTTTGTGTCTGTGTGTGGGTGTGTTTGTGTATGAAGAAAAATGGGATGAAAGTACTCATGATAGTAAACCCCTTAGAAAGCATTCCACTGCAAAATTTGAGCCAAGTAGTTTCAATAGTTTTCCCACATTTTTTTTAAGAGCTGAGGAACAGAACTTACAGCTAGCTCCAAAATGACTATTGTACTAAAGAGTTTACAGCAAGGTTGTGCTGAATCAACACAGAAAGCATTTTGCCCCAAACATTATTTTAAAAGTAAGCTATTAGTAAAACTCATAGAGCCCATCATTCTTTGACCATTTGTTTTTCTGGACTTACAATGACAGGCCACACATAGGGATTTTAGGATTCCTGCTATAAATTGTGAGAGGGCCTTAAGTACTCAGGTAATATTAGTGCTAATTGAGTTTTGTGTATTTAAAAAAATCCATTTGCAATTTCTATCTTAGTATTGTATTGATCACTGACTGAAAACATAAAGCAGAAAAAGGAAAGGTTATACAAATTATTATACAAATAGCAGATAAACTCTGAAGTAGATTACTGAAGTAATTCAACCTTTATTGCCAATCAGTTGCCATTTAGGAATAATTGGGATCTGAAAAATTAGGAATAGTTACCAACAGACTCTTTTTACAGTTAAATGAAACATCTATAAAGAGATATAAAAATTACAAGAAATAATGACAATACTTCTTGAAAATGCTTAATACACAAGCTATAAATCTCAAAATGAAATAATTCACAGCTAAAGCATTTTTATAAAAAACAACGGAACAAATCAACAAAAGTACTTCTTTTGTGTTGATAGCTGATGAAACTAAAAATGAGCAAGGTGTTGAAGATTTAGAAATTGTTCTCCTGGAAACTTGTAAACAAGATGATGTGTCACTATTTTTGAGCTTCTTTCATAAATTGTTCTTGTTCTTTTAATAAGGACATTACTAGAGCATTGAACCCAGATGAACTTACTCTAAATCTATAGCGTCAAAGACAAAATCACTTTTTAACAAAAATATCTTGTTGGTTAATGAAAAAGTTATCGTTCTTACTGCATTCATTTTTATTTATTTAATTAAATATATTGGTTAGAATATGGCATCTTCTTAAGCTTCTGCACAAACATCAGTATGAATGCCACAGGCCAAAATCTCGCTTAATTGCATAAGATAATTTACCTTCCCTCTCTTTTTATATGGCATATGTTATGTTGCCTACTGTATATTGTGGTTCAGGAGGCAACTGCTGAATTGGTTCCAAAACATCTTGACAGTATACATAAAGCAATGTAAACCTGTCAGTGGCAATTTTAACAGAAATTATGAATTGGGGAGAGGATGGAGAAGGGAAACAGTTTGAGTGAAAATAAAAGAGATTTAGTATTTGCTTATCAATTCCACTGAATGTAGAGATAATCATGATATTTTCCTGAAAGATACCTAAGGGATTGTTTATTGCTGTGGAACTCAATTTTTACACTTGTTACACTTGTAGTTGTGAAGAGCCAAGTTAATGCTCCACACATCTTAAAAGGCCCTTGTGGTAAGAGTTAAATCATAGTGATAGCTGTTTAATTTGGAACTGTTTGGATGTCAAAGATAGCTCTCCATATTCAGCACATTTATATTTTGAGCAGGATCTGCCTAAAGACTAAATCAGCCTTCTTCCATCTTTGTCGTTCCAAAAGTGTTGGGATGATAACTGTCCTGCTAGCTGACAGTTTTGGGAGTTGTACCAGGGGAAGGCACTTTCAGAAAATATGAGTAAAAACTGAGTGTGACAACAGCCTATGGATATATGTAAAAATATTTTAAAGCTAAGTCTCAAATCCTGATCCTGGAAGTGCGAGCCATTAAATTAATTGATAATTTTAACTAGGTAAACATTTTAGGAATGTTTTAGTCATGAATTAGTTCAGCTTTAATCAATCAAGTACAATTTTAATTCCAAATGATTTTGCAGTTAGCATTGTGTTACCATATCTTGCTCTTCCCTTACGTGAGAAATGTTCCACTGACAAATAGCAGCTAAGGTCCTCTGATTTATATCTTACATTTTGGTAAATTACATTCACAGGACAGAAGTAATCTAATTCCATATTATTTTCAGCAGAATTACATCGGAAGATATCTGGGCTTTGTGAATTGAATGGCTTTCTGACTGCACCCTAAATCTCTGATGGGGAAGCAGCTTAGGTCTAAGTCTATGGGATAGCATTCTAAATGCAGGAGGCAAATTTAAATGTATGCATAACCATTTCAGATTTTTTTCTTTTTCCCTTCAAGGCAAGATTGCTGCAGTACAGTCATCTACATATGATGTCCTGATTAACCTGTCATGCGGAGATGCATACACAGTAGCTGAATAATTTTGCATGTATACTTTATTTGTGTGTATAAGGAAATGAAGTAGTGAATATTGCTTTTGGATATCCTCAGCCTGTTCTAGGAGACACGTAAAACATCTGCATATATAAGGAACTTAGATGCAGATGCCAATATTTTCCAGTTTGACTGTAGAAACAAGGCATATAGGAAGTGAAGCTACCAGAAGTGTTGCTCATAAAAGCCTAAATTAGAAATGGCTGTCATAAATATTTTACAAATGCAAGAATATGCAATAATATTTTATCGCCTCCTCAAAAATATGTGTTTTCCCCCAATTCAAGTCAGTCTTTAATTGACTCAAAACAGATTGGCGGAAATGTTCATCTAGGTTTACTAGGCATCAGAGATGCCATTCAGAATTAAATTAAATTATTGGGGGAAGAGGAGGGTAAGCACTATTTTTTCTCTTCAAGCAATGTTTAGCTTCACCATTTTTGCCTTTTCTTGCTATTAATAAATATCATAGACTAATAAGAAAATGTCTATAAGCTCAAGATTTGTTACTATATTAACAGTTTTTCTGTAAATTGTTGCTGCTTTCTTTTTGTACAGTGCAACTTTTAACAGAGTTTCTCTTGGCAGTTTAGGTATGCTGGTTGAAGATCACTGAGGCTGGTTTGGAAACTGTATCTTATCTTCTGAGTTCTCCTACCACTTTATTAAAGAACAAAATTAAAAACAACAAGTCCCTTTTCCTAAAAATTAAACTTATACACTTGTCCATCCCAATGATGCTCTACGAGCTCTACCATTCAGAGTACACACTCCCAGAAGGATCATCCATGAGTGGTAGTTTATAAATGAAGGATGAAACAAAATATGTTCTATTGAAGAAGGAAATGGTAACCAAGGGCAGTATTCTACCAAAAAGAGTCCTAAATGAATATTTGTATTCAGAACAATATCTATGTGATAGTAGAAGAGGATCTCCCAAGTCAGAAGCTATTTAGTGAATGGTTAGGGAAGTGCAATCTTCTAGTCCGATTCCCTATTCAGAGCAGGAATCCTGCTACCATTCCAGACAAATTACTATTCAAACTTTGCTTGAAAAATCTCCAGTGACAGAGTTCCTATAGTTCCAGGAAGCAGACTATTCTGCTGCTTAATAGCTCTTAGGATATTGAAATTCCCTCTTATTTCAAATTCAGATCTCCCTCTGTAAAATTTCCACCCATTGGTACTTGTTCTACCCGTAGGAACCATGGAGACTAAAATTCTCTTCCCTGTGACAACCCTTCAAGTATTTGGATACTGCTATTATATCTGTCCTTAGCCATCTCTTTGGCTAAACATAGTTTGTTTCACTGTTCTTCATAGGATTTAGTGCCCAAGTCCTTTACCATTTTTGTCACTCTCCTCTGTACTTCTTGTTCCTTAACATTCTTCTTGTATTTCAGTGACCAAACTCAACACATTATTCCAGGTGCAGTCTGACCAATGCAGCAAAGAGTAGAGCTGTCACTGTATCCCTGTTGAGGCAGTCCAAGATTACATCAGCTCTTTTGGCAGCTGCAGCACATTGCTAGCTAATGCTTAATTTGTGGTCTACCAGGATAGCCAGATCTTCTCATAAATACTATATGCCAAGCCAGGAACCACCTATGTTACAGTTGTCCAATTGGTTTTTCCCACTTAAGTGCAGAATATTATATTTCTCACTATTGTATTGTATTTTATGTGATAGTGCTCAAAGTATAAGTCTAGGAAGATTCTTTTGAAATTTCAACCTGTCTTTTGAAGTGTTAGCAATCCAAAAGTTCTCTTTAGATTATGTGATGTTCACAAGAAATATATTTTGCTAAAAATCTAAAAGACAACTCAATCCATGACCATCCTCAGATGGACAATACAGAAATTCTGCTGTCTGCATACTTCGGAAGCAAATTTGGAGGAACTCTATTCAGTCAACAAAAAAAAGCACAAGTGGCTCAGAATATGAACTACTTCTTGCCAGATTCCACTAAAGAAAACAAAATTATGAAGCCAACAAGATACAATCTCAACCATATTCTAATAAGTAATGAGGTAAATAATAGATCTAATGGATTGTATTTCATAGAGTGCCATAAGAACTCTGGACTGATGTCCATGAAGAAATTGAAATACGTTGAAAACAGATGAGGAAAGCCAAAAAGCAGTAGTGAAAGAGTAAAATGTACCCAATAAATGCCAGATTCCAGAGAACAAAGTGAAGAAAACAAAGTCTATCTAAATGAGCATTGCAAAAAAAAAAAATGAGCAGAACAATCCAATGGGATGGACAAGATCAGAAATTTCAGTACAGAAGTTAAGGGAAACTTTCACCCAAAGATGAAGATGATAAAAGACAAATAGAGAAAGGATACATAAAAATACATAAATACATAAAATAGAATACATAAAAAGCATTTACAAAAAATATCCCCAAATCACTGATACATGCAAACTCATTTAGTTTATGAGTACTAAACTAAAATCACATATTTGAAAAGGCACAAAGAAGCTGCACCAGTTGATGACACACAAGCAAATCTGTTGGAAATTGCTAATGTCATAGTGTTAAAGTGCTTCTTGAAGTTTCTTTGCAGGTATGGAAAACTCAGAACGAGCCAGAGAACTGGAAAATAGTCTTTATTCCAATGCCAAAAAAGGGCAAAGCTAAGAGTATTGAGAATAGCAAACCATTATGCTTATCTCATATGCTAGTTAGACAGTACTCAAGATTTTGCAGTCTGGATGCTACAAATGTGAATTTAAGTGGATTTCAGAAGGCAGTGGAGGACAGGGAAGCCTGGCGTGCTGCAGTCCATAGGGTCACAAAGAGTCAGACCCGACAGCAATTGAACAACAAACTTCAGTGCTGCTGCTGAAACCAGATTGTATCTCCAGTACTTCAGTACTGTTACAGCTGTCATTGTTCGTTGAGTTGCTGCACTGGTGTGGATTACCTCTCACTGCTTTACCTTGGTTTTGTTGGAGCTCACCTGGAGAACTAAAGAAGGGAGATGTATGTATAGGTTTGCTGTGGTTGCTAAGGACAGGAGATGCTGTGCCTCTAAACAGCTGGGGAATGCTCTTTCTTGTAAATTTCCATCTCCATTTGACCACTAGTCACTACCATTGTAGCCAGTCTGAATGATGGCAGTGCATCATTACAGGGCCAGGCAAATATTTGAATGTGTCAGCTACACTTCCACAGGTTTCACTGACAATGGAATGAGGAAACTTGCATACTGTTGTTAAGTGGCACACATAAAATGAGAGCTATTCAAAGCCATTTGGTTATATAAAGTTGGGAAGTAGCTGCATCTTTCTAATCCAGCCATATTGCAATCTTTGTAACTAGAGAATTGTAGTTGGAGAAGATTGTCTAGACTTACTAAAATTTCCCTCTTTGGTGTAATAACCTCTGAAACCATTGAATTGCAATTCTCATGTTTTTAAATCAATATAACTGATGGGTGTTGTGGGAGTTGCATTCTAATATCTCAAGAAATACCAGATTCAAAAAGGCTCATTCGTTTTTGCTTGCTTGAAACAAATTATGCCCACATGCTCAAATAAATAAGAGGAAACCTAATGGTTGTATTTCTTTATTCCTACCTTGAAGAAAGAAACATTAATCTCTAAATGCTATTTGTTGGACAAGAAAAAGAAATCAAAATTTCCCATGAATGGTAGAAGTCCATCTCTCTATGCTGAGGATGAAGTAGGTGATGAACCAAATTATTGAGCCATTGTTGAACAGAGGGTAGCAGATCTAGAAGAATATCATACAAAGAGTTCAGCTACATTAAAGATATTTTGCAGAAGTTCTCATACTGTTGTTCTTCCCTCATATGCAAATTGTATAAAAATCAGAGCAGTAGTAAATATTGCAATCTCCAATCTGGCAGAACTACATAAAACAGGTGGCAGGGAGGGAATATGTTGTGTAAAACAGTCACAGCAGGCAACTCTTGGAACTGGCAGATGCTGGAAAGAAGCCCACCTTCACTGCCTTCTTTTACACTGTGATCTCATTGGAAAAGTTTACTATTAAATATCTAGCTTACAGGATTGTGCTGATGTCATGAATTGGCTGGATAACCTTTGGGGTCTGCCAGTTAATCTGTAAATCACTTTCAAATACAGAAGGCATTTAGCAAATGGAACCACTGTA
>JANHZU010010788.1:83683-97953 GCA_032468055.1 Acrochordus granulatus | reverse complement strand
TGCATTCACATCCACAGCTGAGCATCCTTTCAGCTTTGGCCCAGCCATTTCACTCTTTCTGGAGCTACTTGTGATTCAATTCCACATACATTTTTTTCAGTTTTTGCAATACAGCAAAGATTGCCTTCAATTTGTATTTGATGTCAAGATAGCAGAAATACAAGGAGCTTTTTATAAAGGCTTTAACATTTTCATTTTCCTGGACCAAGTAATATAGAGTCACCTTATTTTCCTCTTAGGGACATCCTTAGAAATCTATAAAAATTATGACTTATCATGCATTAATTTCATAACTATGTAAAACATAGCCATCCAAAAGGAACTTTCTTTGTCAAACAGGGCACGTCCTTTTAAAAAGAAAAAAGAAAGAGGAGGAGAGGAGAGGAGTTAGTAATCCAGGATTGCAATTTATGATTTGGCAAGTCATACTTCATTGGCTTTGTTTTGCAGTTTTCCACTTGTAAAATATGTGAGACTGTTTGTATGGCAATCCTTTTTAAATTATGTTAGCGGCATGGAGGCTGGCATGAAAGGAGGTGACTGGCAGGAAGCGCTGAGCTATGGAGAATGTGCTTATGACATCATGAAGAATAAAACAAGATGGCTGTGCAAAGATGAGAAACAGGACTCGGGGGGAATGTCTTCTGTCTTGAGTTACAATTCTTTTCTGTAAAAAAAAGGGGGGATGCTAAAATGCTAAAGAATTGGAATACTCTGGCTGTCTTAGAAGGGCAAAGTCTCCCCAGCCCAATCAATGTAACCGTTGGATCTTGCCAATGGATGCCTTTTTCTTTCTCTCTTCATTTGTGTGGAATGCATAATTTAATTTTATTAAGAACATTGTGTTTCAGTATTGTGTTGTAAAGCACAAAAGAGCAAGTCACCCAACCTTATTAGGCAAGTAAAACCAACTGCGTGCATCTTTTAATGACTCACTCTCAAAATGTAACATGATCCTGTTTAAAAAACAACAGATGCTCATAAACTCAAGATTAATTATAGCTGTCTTGCTATGTAGTTGAAGCCATGAAGAGACCCTGGAATACTTCAGTTTCAACCTCCTGAACTCAATAAGTAGCAGCCTTTAGGACTCTCACACAAAACTTTGGAGGAAACACTCCAACACCATTCTAAAATGGACTATGGGTGAAAAACCCTTTGAGCCCCAATGTCCATACAGATTGCCTACATCTGGTATGGAGACCATACTCCTTCACAGGTGGAGTATTTTCGACTTCTTCAGCTAAGCAATACACACACTTTCGCACTACTTCCCCCACCAACCCTCAACTACAGGAGACAAAAATTCAGGCTAATCAGATAAATAGTGGGGAAGAATGGGAGGATATCTGCATCTTGTCTTCTACACTGAGAGTAGATTCTAATCTTATGACTGATATAACCATTTGTAGTTTTAATGGAAAGCATTATTTCCTGTTTTGCCTAAGAAGATAGACAAATTACTTGGGGGGTTGTATCCGGCGGAAGAGAATAGGGAGAATCCATCCATATTTAGTCTCCTGGTCCTCTCAGTGGCATTCAGTATCATCAACCAGAATATTTCTGAGGGATATTTGACTGGCATGTGATGTGGGTCTATTGTTTTGCAGGTATTTTGGTCCTGTATAGTTAAACATTCCTAAAGGATGGCATGTAAGGATCATTCCTTAACCTTTTGACTTTCGTTTTATCTCATACTCTTCTAACATGTTTGTGTAGCCTCTCTGAAGTGTCATTCAGAGTTTGAGGTCATTAAGGATTAATCACCCCAATGTTCCAACTTTGCAGAAGAAAAAAGAATCTTAAGTCAAACAACAAACAGTGGGTATTCTCAAAACAGTTAAATAGTCAGAATATTCTCTGATTATTGCAGAGTAAGAGAACTCGGTGGCTGGAACTGTGGAACTAAGTATACACTATTACTTCAGATATCAATATGTATGATAATTTCTGGGCAAGGGCAGGCTGTTCTAAAAAACTGTACAACGTTTTGCACAGCTCCGACACAGAAAAGGAGAAATTTGGAATGGCTATTTGTTTGTTTGTTTATTAATCAATTTTATGTAGCTGCCCATCTTAAAAAAGCAACTTTGGGTGGTGCCCAACAATCAGATAAAAGAGCAAATGTAAAAACATCAAATAAAAATATAAAAGACATATTAATAAATATCCTAAAAGCTAAAGATACAAACTATAGGTGATGGGAAGATAAAAATGCCCCCCTCAGCAACTGAGAATCCAAGCAAGTCTCTAGTTCTCTGGGAGCCCCAGGCCTGATAAAATAACCAGCTCTTTCAGGATATCAAAAGGGATGGCGCTGATTTAATTTCTGTGGCAAGGATGTTCCATCAGGCAGGTGCCACAGCAAAGAAGGCACATCTCCTGGGACGACCAAATGTAACTCCCTAGACAATGGGATGCCACAGCATCCCTTCTCTGCCAGATTTAATGCAAGATTCATCCACAGCAGATCTCAGTTACAGAAATATAAGACCTGAGATCTTATTTTGGGCATATTATTCAAACTGAAGTATTCTCCATTGTATCCCATGTTCTTCTCCACTGCATCTTGGAAAGAGCAAGTGGCTTTCTTCTGAGTAGTAATAGTACAGCTGAACATCAAGCAGAGATTTAAACAGAAAGAGCAAGCAATTGTTATTTGAACACCCTTTTGTCCCCCGCCCACCCCCAGTCCATCTTCTGGTACCAATAGTTCTATAAGGTGAGCCCATCTAGTCCATGACCCTGGGCTATTTTCCACAAAAACAGTAAGAACAACAAAAATCATGTTCTCAAAAAGGCAATGGCTATCACAACCTGAGCTAGCTCACTTGCTCGTTGATTCACCTGATACAAACCAAATCATCTCTGGTCTATTTATTTTTCTTCTGAGTCAGCAAGCAAAATGCTGCTGCATATGGCAGATGAAAAGTGGCAACTTGACATGATCTCTGATGGGCAAGATATACTGCAGTATAATAAAGACTTCTCATTAGTATTATGCTTTTAAAGCACCATGTTATTCAAACTTAAGGTAGCAAACCTCTACAGGGCATTTTCCCCCAATGGTCAAGGTGAATGTGCTTGCATACATAACTAGAATAGCGCCATTAATATATCAGAGACACTTTTAGAAGATTGGGGAAATCCTTAAAGTATGTATACAACCTGTACAGGAAAAAAAACAGAAAAAATCCTCCCTGCTCAATTCCAAAAAAAAAAAGGCTACTGCATTCTGTGTTGTTCACAGCGTGATCAGGATGGCAGAAGGGTTAGAATGACAACCTGTTTGCTTTGTTATCAGTGATGGATCTGTGAATTCATGGCTATGCCAGTAGTCTGATAGCTGCTGCTGCTGATGGTGGTGGTGGTGTGAGTGGGCTAAGGATGGCAATACTTCAAAATATATTCTTCCTTCCATATGAACAGATTTATGGATTTATCATTTTCCATCCCTTTCTCACACGTTTACATGCAGCCTTCTCATAACTCCTTGACAGACAGACATTCAGCTGCTCTATTGGGGGAAAAGAAATTCTTCTAGTTCAGCTGAATACTATCCTCTTTTCTGCTAAAGCAGCAACTGCGGCTGTGAACTTCATTTTTCTAGACTCACCCCACTCACTCCAGCCTGTGCCAATTGTCATCATAGACAGATCAGAAGAATTGCTACTTCCACATTCAATTCAGGTTGGCCAAGCATAAGGCATGCTTGTAGCATATGGGGGAAGTCCTTCAAATCCTCTGGTAGGAAAAGGAAACATGGTTTGACTAGAAAATCCTTGGCATTTTTCTTCATGGAAATAAAATATTCCCAGGGAAGAACAGCTGAAGCCATAATGTTTTCCAGTTGATTATCTTTACAAAACTGCATCCTTTTTTCACAGCAATCTGCTGCTTAGCATGATGACAGAAGCAATGGAATGGGAAAGACATCTCTATGGAGGTATGGATTCTTCTCAGAATGACACACTTGAGCCTGATTTGCAGAACATGACTTTCAGGACTGCACAGAGAAAGTTATGTATGTGTACTTTTGCCCTTCTATAATTGCTTCTCAATTTCAGGACAAAGCTTAAGGCTCTCCAGGGTATGCATGCAATGAATCTCTAGCATATGAAAGGAAGGAAAAAGAAATGAGGAAGAAATGGAATGCTAAAAAGGTAAAATCATATTGTAAAAACCACATATTTAGCTCATAGAAGCAAAAATTTCATTGTCTATGAATCATTAATATATTAAAATACAAATGATAAAAAGACTACTGATATTTGAAGACATCTTTAAAGAAAGGCTGACTGTTTTTTAATTTGTGAGGGGAGTTTTGACCAAGCCTGCTGTTCTAAGGATGCTTGCTTGGAAGTTGGCTTCACTAATGTCTGATGGCAATTAGTTCTGTGTTTAGTTTTTCTGCAGGAAAATATACTGTAATTCAAACTTTTCTTACCATTTTCATCAGAGGCCTTGCCTTTTCCATTTGTTGCTCCAGCATCTTGTCTCTGAGAAGAAGGAAAGGGGTACTTATTAATCACTTTTACAAGTTACATTTGAAAAATACATTGTTATGAGCCTAGTACCCATTTCTATTCAAACTCAATATCAGTATAGTTGCATTGTGAAAAGTATTCCCTGTCTTTCTATCAAGATTTCTGAGTTTTTAATTCTTTGGTCTTGTTTTCAAAGAGAATCCAGTGCACTGTTCTGAAGGGTTTTTTTTTATTTCCATGTACTTATTTTCCTAGATTTTATAAAAGTCTTGGTTGCTGTGTGAAGTGAAACTGATCAATCGTGAATTCTTCAATTTATATGTTTTGTTTTGTTATTTGGTATTTCTGTTTTCTCCCCAGTTAAGTACTACCTTGGCATGGTTGGGGGGCTTGTGTGCTCCAAGGAAGATGAGAGTTAGGCCAGAGGTTCAACCATACTGGACAGATCTCATCAGAGTAGCCAGACCTACAGTGTCTCCCTCTCATAAAGAATATGTTGAGACTTAATTTACAGAAAACCATACCAGCTTGGTCATCACTTGGGTTAACAAAGACTGCACTAGATGTTGGAGTTCCTGGACATCTGGTGAAAATGGGCTACAGGACTCCAGTGGAGAAGGAAATGGCAACCCACTCCAGTATCCTTGTCAAGAAAACCCTACAGACAGTAACAAAAGACCTCAAGATATGACCAAAAGATGAGCCCCTCAAGTTAGGAGGTGTCTGATATGCTACTTGGGAAGAGCAGAAGACAATTACAAGTAGCTCCAGAAAGAGTGAAGTCACAGACCAAAGCTGAAAGGATGCTCAGCTGTGAATATGTCTGGAGTTGAAAGGAAAGTCCAGTGCTGTAAAAAATAATATTATGCAAAGGAACCTGGAATGTCAGATCTATGAACCAAGGTAAACTGGATGTGGACAAACATGAGGTGACAATATTGAACATTGACATCTTGGGAAACAGTGAACTAAAATGGACAGGAATGGGAGAAATTAATTCAGATGACTATATATACTATTGTGGACAAGAATCCCTTTGAAGAAATGGAGTAGCCCTCATAAATAAAAGAGTGGGAAAAGCAGTAATGGGGTACAATCTCCAAAATGACAGAATAAT
The DNA here is from genome assembly GCA_032468055.1 of Acrochordus granulatus. Classification (NCBI taxonomy): domain Eukaryota; kingdom Metazoa; phylum Chordata; class Lepidosauria; order Squamata; family Acrochordidae; genus Acrochordus; species Acrochordus granulatus. The sequence goes on along the minus strand of JANHZU010010788.1, from coordinate 92,349 downwards.
CTTGGTTCAAATCCAAGACAAACCATTCAACATCACAATAATCCAAGTCTATGCCCCAACCACTGATGCCAAAGAGGCTGAAGTTGACTGGTTCTATGAAGGCATACAACAACTTCTAGAACTCACACCAAAAAAGATGTTCTTTTCATTATAGGGGACAGTAATGCTAAAGTGGGAAGTCAAAAGATAACCAGAATATCAGGTAAGTTTGGCTTTGGACAATAAAATGAAGCAGGGCAAAGGTTAACAGAATTTTGTCAAGAGAACAAGCTGGTCACAACAAGTACACTTTTCCAACAACCCAAGAGGCAAATCTGCATGTGGACATCACCAGTTAGTCAACACTAAAATCAAATTGATTATATTCTTTGCAACCAAAGATGGAGAAGTTTTTACACTCAGTAGAAACAAGACCCGGAGCTGACTATGGCTCATATTCATGAGCTACATATTGCAGAATGTAGGCTTAAATTGAAGAAAATAGGGAAAACCACTACGCCATTCAGGTATGACCTCAGTGATATCCTTTATGAATATTCAGTGGAGGTGAAAAACAGATTTAAAGGATTATATATGGTAGCCTGAAAAACTATGGACAGAGGTGTATAATACTGTACAGGTTTCAGCTACTAAAACCATCCCAAAGAAACATAAATGCAAGAAAACAAGGAAGATAGGGAAAGATATACCCAACTGAATGCAAATTTCCAGAGAGTAGCAAGGAGAGATAAGAAGGCCTTCTTAAATGAACATTGCAAAGAAATAGAGGAGAACAATAGACTGGGAAAGACTAGAGAGCTCTTCAAGAAAATCGGAGATATCAAGGGAACATTTCATAAAAGATGGTCCTGATAAAGGACAAAAATGGAAGGGACCTAACAGAAGCAGAAGAGATTAAGAAGATATGGCAAGAATACACTGAAGACCATAACAAGAAAGATCTAACTGTCCCAGATAACCACAATGATGGGCTCACTGACTGAGCTAGAGATCCTGGAATGTGAAGTCAAATGGGCCTTAGGAGACCTTACTAACAATAAAGCTAGCAGAGGTGACAATTTTCCAGCTGTATTATTTAAAATCCTAAAAGATGATGCTGTGAAAGTACTGCACTCAATATGTCAGCAAATTTGGAAAACTCAACAGTGGCCACAGAATTGGTCATTTTATGTTCCAATCCCAAAGAAGGGTAATGGCAAAGAATGTTCAAATTATGGTACGATTGCACTCATTTCACACACTAGCAAGGTTATGCTCAAAATACTACAAACTAGGCTTCAGCTATATGTGAACTGAGAACTACCAGAAATATAAGCTGGATTTCGAAGAGGCAGAGGAACTAGAGAGCAAATTGCCAACATTCACCAGATCATGGAGAAAGCAAAGGAGTTCCAGAAAAACATCTATTTTTGCTTCATTGACTAAGCTAAGATTGCCACAACCAAATGTGGCAAATTCTTAAAGAGATTTGAGTACCTGACCACCTTATTTGTCTCATGAGAAACCTGTAAGCTGATCAAGAAGCAACAGTTAGAACTGGATATGGAACAATAGATTGGTTCAAAACTGGGAAAGGAGTATGGCAGGGCTGTATATTGTCACCCTATTTATTCAACTTCTATGCAGAGCACATCATGCAAAATGTGGGGCTAGATCACAAGCCAGAATTAAAACTGCTGATAGAAATATCAACCTCAGATATTCAGGTGATATCACTCTAATTGCAGTAAATGAAGAGGAACTAAAGAGCTTCTTGATGAGGATGAAAGGAGAGTACAAAAGCTGGTTTGAAACTCATTATTAAAAAAACTAAGATGATGGCATCTGGTCCCATCACTGCCTGGCAAATAGAAGAGGAAAAAATGGAAGTAGTAACAGATTTTATCTTTGTGGGTTTCAAGATCACTGCAGACGATGACTGCAGCCATGAAATTAAAAAATGCTTGCTCCTTGGGAGGAAAGCTATGACAAACCTAGACAGCATATTAAAAAGCAGAGATGTCACCTTGCCAACAAGGTCTATATAGTCAAAGCTATTGTTTTCCAGGTAGTAATGTGAGAGCTGGACTATAATGAATGCTGAAAGCCAAAGAACTGATGCCTTTGAATTGTGATGCTGGAGAAGACTCTTGAGGGTCCCCTGGACTGCAAGGAGATCAAACCAGTCAATCCAAAAGAAAATCAACTCTGATTGCTCATTGGAAGGACCGATACTGAAGCTGAAACCCAAGTACTTTGGCCACATAATGCAAAGAGAAGACTATGGATGCTGGGAAAGTTTGAAGGGAAAAGGAGAAGGGGAAGGCAGAGGATGAGATGGTTAGATAGCATCATAGATGTGATGGGCATGAAATTGGTTGAACCCCAGGAGGCAGTTCAGGACAGAGATGCCTAGCATGTTTCAGGCCATGGGGTTGCAAAGAGTCAGTCATATCTGAGCAACTGAATAACAACAAACAGATTTCTATTTTTTCAGGACAATATCAGAAGACCAAAAGACAATTTAACACAGCTTTCTGTTCCTATTGCTGAAGGAAATAAGACAAGTCATCGTAACATATTCATGTCTAAAGTTTTTTTATTGTTGTCGCTACCTCTTCTGCGAATCAATTCCATAACTGTGCATTGTATGAAAAACTATTTGCATGTATCTGTTTGAAACTCACACTATTTAGTTTTTTGAATAGTCTCACATTCTAGGATTATGAAATGGAAAGCTATTTCCTATCCCCTGGTGTAGTACTCCATCATATTAATCTAGCAAAATTAATTTTGACTCCTTTCCGAATAATTCATAGACATCAGTATGAATTTCTCCCTTTTCACTGTAGCTATGCACTGCATCAAGATTTTCACTGAGGTACACACATAAGATCTTTCTTGCTTCCAGTTCATGAAAAGAACTAACTGAAGAAGGACGCTGTCTTGATCAGAGAGAGTTCACTCTGCAAGTTAACCCTTGATATTCAGTAGCTTTCTGAAATGGATTTTCAGAATTGAATTCAATACTCTTTTTGACATGCCTTGCCCCTTACCCCTACCCTATTCAATTTCTTGATGCATTGTTCAGTGCATAGAAAAAAGGTTGATCTGCTCATTAGCATTATTCCTATGAAGAAATGTTTTATATTTCAACTGTTGAAAGGAAAAAAAAACAAAATAAGAGAACAGCACTGAAACAGAAGCGTAGACATTTTTCAATCAAAACTGAAGGGAGCTAGCTTGAATGAACAATATTTGTACAACAAACAAAGCTGGCACTGTGCATTGCTGAAGATTATCAGCAATTATTAATGCAACCACTTTTCTTTCAGCTCAGAGCCCAGCTGCATTTAAGGTTTTCAAAATGGCACTTCTGTTGCGACAATTTTGTAGAGAGTCAAAACTGTGAAGTAATTAGAGTGCTGGACTAATATTTGGAAGAATCGGATTCCCCAACTATAGTATTAAGCTATTCATTGACCCTGGATATGTCCATAAGTTCAGGGTCACTTGCCCCAGGATCTTAGAAACTAATGCTATAATAAATATGTTGGTGCCACAAGACTCTTTATTGTTTTTATCTGAGTCTGTTTAGTCAATAATTATGGGAGTTATCATAAATTGCCTTTGAGACTTTTGCATATTGAATGTCTGATTATGATTAGTAGCCAAGAGAATGTATTTTTGAAATACAGATCAGCATCCTCCTGACCCTGGATTCCTTCTATTAGTGTCACTCTAGTAAGAACATAAGAAAATGTTTTGAAGGACTCTCAGCAGCTGCTTTCCATTATGTCCATCTAGTAAATGCCTGATTTAAGAAAAGAAAGGTGCAAATATTATCTTAATTAAATTCTACAGAAAGACGTACTAAGCCATATATGCCTAGTATCCTTTATGAGAGGAAGGATAACATAAACCATCTAACATTCTCCATATTTTCTTTAGTTTTAAGCAATTTATTCCCCATTACACTATAGGTTCCTAGTTGCTTACAAAATTGCAGTTGTGACTAAAACTGGTGATGTCCAACCCAAAGTCCACCAAATTTGGATGATACAGTACCTAGAATGTGCAGATATCTATGAGTAAGGGCAAGAGCAAATTCAAACTAGCTTTTCAATGATCAAACTATTTGCTAATTAGTGGAAAATAATCTGGTCCATTTACAGTTGGAAATAGATTACTAATTTCTTCCATCAACTTCTGTCAAATTGTATGTTTTGATGATTCACTTTATTTTTAAAAAAATGTCTGAAAACTGAGAATATAAGTTATTATATCACATTAGCACACTAATATGATACTAATCACATTAGCACACTAATATGATACTATAGTCTTCTCCAAGCAGATGAATTCCATATGCGTTGAACACTTCATCCCATAATTCCTCTTCTTTGTGGTCAAAAGAATTCATGGGAGTTGTAGTCCAACAGATCAAGAAGGCACAGATTGTACAAAGCAAATGCTACTAGTCATGGCAAAGAAGGCAGAAGCATAATTTATTTCACTACCTCTTGCTAATGAGCTATCTCAGCTACAATTAACACAAATATATCAGCACAATGATTATACATTAAAAAAGATAAACAATGTTGTTATGAAGCTCAAAAGGAAACACAGTTTATGGCTGCTTGGGGCTATATACATTTTTAAGTTACTGGTTTTACAAAGCATCAAAGAGACATCATTAAAAACTGTACAGAAAATCAAACTCATTTTAAATCTGTCATTATAAAAAGGGAAAGTGAAAAATATAATGCAAGCCAAAGGTATAATATAAACCTGAGAGAATGATATGTATTATCTTGAGAATTATGTGGTGTAAACCTTATGTTTCCAAGACTGTCAAAATCCCATTTCTAGCTGTGAAAAATTTTAAATCTCTTTTTCTAAACTAAAAAGCTTTAAATTATCTCTATTAAGCCTGTCCATCTATTTCTATCTCTCCTCTCCTCGCTTCTGTCTGTCAATTTTTAATGCCAGGACAAATTGGTTGGGGGCTGCATGTTGTTGTTGTTTGTGTTTCAGCTTAGGGAAACTTAAGGCAAAGCTTTAAAAGTTGTTGGGCAGGTGGAGTGGAAAATTTCCAACCCAAGATTTTATGTTTTAGAAGTTTGTAGGATTAAAAAGTCATCATTGGTGTATGAATCTTGCAGAAGATCTTGCAGCACTTTGGAGCCTTTGTTTTAGGGGAAGAAATGCCCTAAATAGTGCCATCAACATAATTTGGAACTATCTATGTGGCTTCAGAATGTTAGCTGCAGGGCAGGAGGTTGCTAAAATGGTGCACCCCTGTTCTAAGCTTACTTTATTTTTAATGTTCAGGGAGAACTTGCATTGTATCTCAGGCAGCTGCTACCCAGAGCCATGCTCCTTCAGTAGGGCATCATAGTCTTGGTAGAATGATTCTTCTTCCCGCTGACTTCTCTGAAAGAGGGAGGGGAATATTTGCTTCCATGTCATTATTGCATCCTCATTGCCCATCAACAGGGTAGACTTCATAGTTTAACCTTGTACTCAGTCACAGTACATCATTATCAATAGAGGTTGGAGAATGGAGCAGCACATTTTCCCATATTTCAAGGGAAAGGCTTAGGAGATGGGAAATCTTTAAGAATAAGCATTTCATGAAGGAGGAAGAGGAGAAACATAGATGACCCACATGACTTTTTTCATAAATAAGGCAGAAAGATCTTGGCATTTAAAGCAAAGTAAAGAACATGACAGATATAAAGAAAGCTGACAGATATATTGATCCATGCAGAGGGTCTGAGTATCTAGTACTTAAGAATCTGAGTTTGAATCTGTATGTCTTCGGCCAATATTTATGGCAAATTCACACCTAAATTTGGGTTGCTGCCACCTCTGATTCTATGACAGGTTCCTTATCATGATCTGCTATATTACAAGGAGATACAATAAGTTCTACTTTAAGTTGTCTTAGCTGAATTTAGCCATTGCAAATGGGAAATAATCTAATTTGTTTTTAGTAAAAACTTACAAAAATTAACAGATTTCACCCAAATGGCCTGGGAAGGTATGGAGATTATTTTTAAAAACAGGAATAGGAAAGAAAGCAAAACAGATGGATGGTATGTAGAGGCATTCAGAATTGAGTTCATACCCTTCAGTATATTTTGGATGTAGGCAGTAAATTTTCAAGGACTGGTTTGTGACCCAAGAAGGCAGTATTCTGTGGATACTACAGTATTTTATGCTGCCTATCTTTTGTTCCTGTGCAAGCCAAGATATTGATTTTTAAACAATTTAGTTAGATTGCTGGGGCCGTACTGGGTAATCCAAGTATGTCACTCTTGATTTATTTTCATTTTAACTCAATTACAGTCAACCTATTTTTGGATGCCTCTGAAAATCAGGACACATGATTTATATTTGCAAGACAACTTCCAAAAATGGCATCCTTTAAAATGGATAGAGAAAAGCAAACACAGAATACACATTTTGTAGATTTTTACTGAGGGTCTAATGTAGGTTTGCAAAAATCAAACATGAACAACTCTGGGTGGTTTACAACAAATAAAACAATGTAAGGAGTATAAAACTAACAGCAATAAAAGTACAAACAGAAAAACTTGGCACCAAAGCCACACTTCACTGATGCCCCCATATTCTCATCCCACCCTGATCTTGCCCTACCCCAAAGCTTGGGGGAAGAGGCATATTTTCAGTGCAGGAAAGACAGAAAGGCAGGGATCTATCAGACGTCAGGGGGAGGGTGTTCCTTAGGGCAAAGGCTTCAATGAAAAAGTCACACTTCCAAAGACTCACAAGATGGTAATGTTTAAGGGAAAGGACCTGGAATGTGCTCACCCTATCTACTTTGGTGGGATGGATAGATGCCCGTAGGGACAGATGGTCCTACAGATAACCTGGTCCCATCCCATATAGGGCTTTAAAGGTAATAACCAGCAACTTAAATTGAACTCAGAAAAAAACTAGGAGTCATTGCAACTCATACAAGAGGCATGAAACATGAACGCATCTAGGGACACTCAATGTGGAGTGTGCTGCTGCATTCTAGAACAATTCTAAGTTCTGCATGGTTTTCAAGGGCACTCCCATGTAGAGTGCGTGTAGAAATCCAAATGACAAGTTACCAAGGCATGACTTATGCATGGTTTAGGAGAAAGATGAGGTCAATGGGAGCTCAACTGCTGCTTCATAACATTATCCTTGTCTCTGTACTAGCATAAGGTCAATGGACATGCCAAGAATTGTGGGACATCTGTAAGAGACAATCATCCCAGGTTTTCTTATAGGATCCAATATAGTGCCTCAAGTATTTGCAATGAAAAGCTGTTATCCAGCTATAGAGTAGCACACATCATCAATAATATTGCTCATAAAAAGACAAATTGTCTGTATCCCTTAGGTAAACTGTAAATGTGAATACTGTAATTTCTGTTCATACCAGGATAATGAGTATTAAATAGAATTAAATTTATTTGAATAAAACAAATTTTGAAGTAAACCTATTCTTTGTCTGATCTGGATTCAAGGATCCTAGGATCAGAAATATTTCTTCTGTACAAGTTTAACAGTATTTGAAACTGATTTTGCAAGCAGCTTGAAAAAGCTGATTCCCCCTCCCCATTTGAAAGAATATGGTTTTATATTTAAATATTTATCTATATGGGTATCTACGCATAATTTAATGTGCTTAAATAGAACAACTGCATTACTATTGCATGCAAGTTTACATTTTGGTAAACACTATGTGCTTCCTTATCAAAGGGTAAGTGCAAATGATATGTGTAGCTGTTCTTTCCAAACACAATGGATTGCTGCTATTTCTAGCCTATTATAATAAAGGATGTGGTCTTCATTCTCATTAGAGTGCAAAAGAGGAATTGTATTCCAAAAGAAGTATTTTAAATTACACTATAAACTATCATATTTATAAAACTAAAAAAGAAATGAGCAACTCCTTAAAAGTGTTTTAAACCCAACATTTATCTACTGATATCAAAAAACTTCTGAGAACTTGAGGCCTATCCACCTGTTACCCTTATGTAGAATGAAGTTGTTGTATCATATACAGCAGTTAAATTGCCTACTGAGCAACACTGCACTGATGCTGCTTATAGAGTCACAGTATTGCAATACTAGCCCTCCTCAAATATTACAAGGGACAGTTGTCTTTCAACAGTTGTCTAAAGTTATCTTTACTCCTAAGTAGTAGGGATGCTATAAGATCAAATGTAACCCTTCGTAGCTTGAGATCTCTCTAACTAAAAAGTACCTCTCCCACTATGAATTTGCACAGCAGTTAAGTCTATAGGAGAGGTTTTCTGTAGAAAACCCAGATGTCCAAGTCCATCTTCTAGCACTCAAGAAAGAGTTTTCTCCTGCACTGCTCCTAATCTATAAAGAACTTTTTCTGGAGGCATTTGGCCTCCATTCTCTCAACATTTCAAAATCTGAAACAATGCATCTCTTTTGCCAAGCTTTTAATTGTTAAGTGATTTTGTCTTGGAGTATTGATTTTAGTTTATACTTTTAACTTTTTAGGTGCTTTGCTTTTTAAGATTTTCTTCACTGCCTTGTTAGATTACAAAGGAAGGAAGGAAGGAAGGAAGGAAGAAAGGAAGGAAGGAAGGAAGAAAGAAAGAAAGAAAGAAAGAAAGAAAGAAAGAAAGAAAGAAAGAAAGAAAGAA
>JANHZU010010788.1:24864-35806 GCA_032468055.1 Acrochordus granulatus | reverse complement strand
TCTATTTCTGCTTTATATCGTATGTTAATCATGGTTACTTGTTTCAGATGTTAGGGACAATCATTTCTACATCAAATTCTATTGAAAATGATTTTTTTGGTGAATATTTTTGGGAGTGTGATCATCTGATTTTCCATTGTTTTCAATGGAAGACCTTGTTTTGCTTTAAGAGCATTTTGCGTGAAGAGGGTTCTTCCGGAACGGATTAGTCTTGTCTTGTGAGGCTCCACTATAAACTAATGTAGCATTTTGAAATTACTGTAATGCATTATTTATTTTCTAAATTAAGCAAAGCATCACATTGTGATGCTCAAAGATCTGTGCCTAATCCTATTGTAGAAACTTTTTATGCTATTAATTGGCTGATCTTGAAAAGCTAAGCAAGATGAAATGGTTAGCATTTGGATGGGAAAACATAAAAAATACCAGAGTTGTATACAAAATGGGGAAGCTGAGAAATCATCCCAGAAGAAGACAATGACAAACCACTTCCATACTGTTGCCAAGAAAACAGTATTGACATATCCATAACATCACTAGGAATGAAGATTTACTAAGGAAGATTTTATTTTTTGGCCATGCCCTCTGTGTATGTTTCTATGTGCATATTTACATTTATAATCACAATAGTTAATATGCAGCTTGTGAGCTGAACAAACAAATAACTTCATAAAAGGTAAGTTTACCCATACTGTAGTTGGAAAGGAAAGTATGAGTAAATTAGATACAACTTTAAGGACAGATTGAAAAATTCTTCTGAGTTTCAGTAGAAGGTAAGAAATATTAACATGCTTCAGTGCTAAGAGGTAAAGACGTAGAAAGAAAATACCAATCTGACATTTGGACAACATCACACAGTATAAATGAAGGTGTACGTTGAAGGGGAATGTTTTGGGGTTTGGGGGAACAGAAATTCAGATAAATTAATTTGGCTTTAGCATTCCTTAGGATACCGTTTACTGGAGAAAAATGGTAACCATCACACATTTCACATTTTGTTGTGGGCTGCCCAGAGTTCCCTTTTGGAGATGTGCAGCTATGTAAATTTGACAAATAAATAACATTGGAGGGGTGTCATTGATTTTTATCTCTTACTCCATACATAAACAATGGCACCGTATGAATCTGGCTTAAAACTTGGGAGCTGTTGTTGTGGGAAGAATTCACAGCAGGTGAATTCAAGCTTTGCATTCCTTAAATTCTTTTTTGCTAGATAATACCCTCATTCTTGCTATGTTACAAAGCTCTACATGATCAATGAAGCCACGTCAAAAAGACGAAACTTTGGTTTGCCTTAAATGCATAAAAAAACACACTCCATTTGCATCATTTCCATAAATGATTTTGCAGATTTTGCAGCTGAGCTGATACGAAATGCTGAAGAAGTTGATATAAGGTGCTGATGCACATGAGTAAGTTGGGAAAAGAGGACATTGCCATCTTATTTACAGAAAAGTATAATGAAGAATCAATGGGAGAGGTGAGCCAATAAGACACCGGAGAAGGAAGAACCCGTGTTTCACTGGGTTAGGTTTCAGCTTTCCTCACCATCCTTTATTTACCTGGTCCTCTCTATGTGAGATTGTTGAAATATTAAAGAATTCTACAATGGATGGTATTGTAAGCTTAAATTCAACTGAAAGATTTCAAAAGGACTTCCTTCCCTTTGCCTTTCCTTTTCCCTTCTTTTCCTTCGGTGGGAATATCTTGTCAAACTTTTAATGTTTAACCCTCTAATAATTTATTAGATTTTATTCTTCAGTTTTATAACCAATCCTAAGCCAGATTCTAAAAAACAAGATCCAATTTTGTTTTATAAATTATTGTAAACAGCAAACCTTGTCTGATTTTTTTTCATGCCATAGAAATCAGTGGCAAATACTTATCATACCTAATACTGTATCTCACAGGATTAGGAGGAATAGGGCAACAGCTTACCAAACTTAGAAGAGCACCACTTGAACACTGTGGCCTGGCTATGTCAAACTAAATGAAGTATATGCCTAAAAAAGACATGGTTTTAAACACCTTGGAGCAAGATCTTACTAACGATATTCTGGGAATCTTTGAGGCCAAGTTTAATAGACATAATTCTATTAAATCAATGTAGATATATTGAAGTAAAATCTAGTACAGATATTTCTTAACCATTTGGAGCTGGGTGTCATTGAGATAATATGAGTCATTTAAACAAATACAGTGTCTGAAGGAGTTTCTGGAAAGTTTGAGAGCCACAACTGATAAAAGATATTTCTAAGATATTTAGGTCAATATTCTAATCCTATCTTAGGTTTGCGAGGGATGGGCCAGCCAATAGGCTGAGGGTGCCAAGAGCAGGGTACTCAAAAGAGTGTTCCTGGGTTAACCTCAGTCAGGGATACAAAGTGAGTTATGTAACAAAAAAAGAAAGTATGGTGATATACTACTTACTTGAGCTAAAGCTCTTATGGTTGAAGTGTTAATACCTGTATGGAATCATTTCCTTACAAAGGGCATGAGGAAACTGTATTGAAAAATTTTACTTATAATTAATGGAAGATAAAGGTTTTTCAACTTTTTTTTGCAAGGACAGTCAAGACCTCTGATTTTGCAAACAGATAAAAGGATAGCTATATTAATTTTAATTTTGAAGAAAGGTAGCTCCAAAAATAAAGAATAAAGCAACATCATTCAAAAAAGCTACACATTTTGATATACAAAGCAGAAATTTATTTGTAAGTTCTGCAGGGGCATATCGTAATAACACAAAAATGTAGAACTTGATAAATGTATGACAGCAGTTCTATGAAATCTTGCTTGTGATCTTTTAAGAAACATTTCTTGCCATCGCTAAGCCAAACTTCTGGAATAGATTGTGGTTTGATGAAAAATACTAATTTTCATTTTCTGTATCACCTTATACAACTTCAGCATCAATTTGTTTGGTGCTAAAATGTTGGTAAACTCTATATTTGCTGATCCACTTGAAACAACAGTACCTATCCCACTGACATTTTTCTTCCCAAGCTTCAGTGAAAAAACGTTATCTTTTTACTGGAAATTTTCAAAATGCTTAGAAGAGAAAACTTTTATGTCTACACAGCGACATTGCTATTTAAATAAAGAAAGCATTTTATAATCTTTGTAGTAAATGAAACTATGTAACATGAAGAAAAAATGCAAAAGTATAGACATTTAAGCAGGTGAAGGTCCAAATGAGCTCAAAGGGACTGATTTATAAACACACCCAACAGAACTGTTATGCTATCAAATTTGTTATCAAATCAAATTTGCCCAAGTTTACCTGCCAATGTAGTTTCATACTCTACTCAGAAATCATTTCAAGAGGACTGACTCATACCTAACTGGGCAGAAGTCTACAATAGATTTGTGAATTATCTTATAATGTTTGTAATTAACTATCTTTAGGACAGAAATTTTAGTAACATTTTTATGAGATAACTCTTTCAAAAATATGCATTTATTTTCTCTCATTGCATCTATATTTTAATTTCATTGCTTGAATAAATACTGAGAAATTTACTGTTTAAAATAAGTTTAGTCTACATTTCTAAATGTTTTTGATCATTTGAACATTTTTCATTCATAAATCTTTCTAGTGCATTCCAATAAATAAGGATTTGGCTTGGAGTAGTATGATGGCTTGTAACAATTTTCCTGTAGTGGCAAGGAGAAAAATGAACTTTGCCTTGAAAAAAGATAGGTTCTGAATGAACTCTTTCAGGTTGGATTTTGAGTTTTGCAACACAGATACCTACATATACATCTTCCAACTTAATAATAGTGATCTGCTTTGAAACTATATAAACTTCTTTAACAACATCGGAGGAGAGAACATAACCAGTTCCTGAACAAAAGGGAGGATAAAATTTCTCTGGGTATTCCTCTTCGCTGATATACCATTTTATGTCTGGATTCCTTATTGGTTTTTCATTCATTTTTATATAGCCTGTATATAACCGGGTAGTATTCTTTCGTTTCCTAAGAAGTTCTATAAGATAATAGACATTCACAAACATATCAGAATCAGTTTTCATCACAAAAGTAGCTTGTGGACAGAATTTATGAACCCATTCAAAGCCCATTAAAGTCTTTAAAGTTAAATTATTGTATGAATCCACAAAATTCTTTTGGATGATATCTTTATAATGTAAGCTTTCGATAGTCACATTAAATTGTTTAAATGGCCAGAAGTGATTTCCCAAAAGAAAAAATGTCATAATGAGCTTGTTAGCTATTACTCTTTTCTTTCCCCATGTTTTGCGAATTACCATCCGTGTCTTTCTTTCACCGAGTTCTGACGATACCAATATTACTAGGAATGGAGGATTCTTATGGCAATTTATATCAGGCAATTCCAAAAAATCTTTTTTTGTAATAAATCTGACAACCCAGTTCAAGAGGATAATTGTGATCAAATAAGCCAGGATCAATAAAAGGAGATAAATTAGAAACTGTCTCTTATAAGAAATCTGAAAAAGAAGAAAATTAATATATACACCCATACATAACCTGGTATTATTAATTAATTAAAACCATTTTAATTGCCACTCTTCAAAACCATTTTCTAAGTGGTAAAATAGGGAATAAAATACAAAGATAAATAATAAAACATGGATGGTTGGCAAAATTAATTAAAAATTAATTAAATCCCAAGTACAATTTTCCTAAGCAAATCTTTTCCCTCAGGCCTAGATAGGAGAAGGCCCCACCTCCACGAAGCCCTTCATCCCCACCCCGGCTCATCCTTCCTTTCCACAACCCGTCCCTGCACTTGAACGCTCCACTTGCTGCCTTTCAGACAGCGAAAGACCTACGTTCTTTGCAGCCGCCTGATGCCTCTTCACGCCGGGGGCGGCCATCTTCCTTCTCTGCCAGGGAGCAAAGAACCGCCTGATGGGAAGCCCGAGCCTGGCAGCCTAAAGGCAAGAGGAAAAGCTCACGAGGGCACAAAACCGTAAAGTCAGTCCTCAGTAATACTTTTGATTTTTAAAGAGTGTTAACGGAAGGAGGACAAGGGAGAGTCAAATAGGGGTGAGTCGGCAAAATATTCTTCTTAGATGGCAAAGAAAAAGAAATCTATTGTAAGAAGAATAATCCTCCATCTTCCCTGTCACACACTCACAGTCCTCCAAAACACGGCACCATCCAGTCAACCCCTCTGGGCAGCCTCATCTCCCCTTTCCATAGCACATAGACAGGGTGTAATAAAAGAAACATTACCAAACCCCGGGGAAAAGACATTACCAAAAAGGGAAGAAAGAAAAGATCGTTTTGCCTTTAATCAGCGGCAGTCATTAAGTAGGGGCCGCCGGACAGTAGCCGGCCGAGCAGACAGCTGATTGCCTTCTGCTTAAAAGCTTATTCATTGCATCGGTTCGGGAACGAGCGATAACGATAAGATGAACACCCGGAGCGGCACACCCCTCCTGACGAACTTCCTGAGAACCATAAGAAACAACAGGGAGAACCCTCTTACACAAATCAAGGAACCAGGAAGAACCATCACCCGGATTAAACCACAGTTGAACTCAGCTAAACTTTTCTGCACCTCAAAAGACCTCGTGTCTATAAAATGCCCTCCTTGCCTTTCTCTGGGTCAGCCCACCTTCTGAGAGCTGAACCCTGTTCTGCTGTCAGAATAAACTCCTCCTCTTTAGTTAACAGTCTTCGCTTCGTTATTTTCCTCCCCGCTTGGGTCGGATCCTCTGGGACCCGCCTCAGAATCTTCTAACACTATCGATCTGTCTCCGGACTCAGAAGTGACTCTCGGCGGCTCACAATAAAAAAGACATAAAAATACAATAGATAAAAACAATTAAGACCCATAAAATTAAATAAAAATAGAGAGGGGAGGAGGACAATGCTAAGGCACTAACCACCTCCAAGATATCACTGGAGCCCAGGACCAGCTGGCGCAGCCAGGTCTGAAGGCCCTTCCAGAGGGCTGCAAGGGTGGCGCAGACCTCACCTCTGGGGTAGGGTGTTCCACAGCTACAGCAGAAACGTCTCTTTTTCTTGACCCCGCCAACCGAAATTCCTTGACTGACAGGGTCCGAAGGAGGTCTCTTCTGCCAGTTCTGATGGGGGAGAGATGGTTCCTCAGATAACCCTGCCACATGCCATGAGGGGCTCCAAAGGTCAGAACCAACACTTTGAATTGCACCTGGAAGCAAACCAGCAACCAGTGCAGCTCGCGGAATAAAGGTATTAACATGGGCCGTTTCCTGGGCCCCTAAAATCCCCTGCACAGTCGCATTCTCCAGCGGCTGAAGTCTCTAGATGCTCTTCAAGGGTAGCACCATGTAGAGTGCATTGCAACAATCCAACAAAGAGATGACGAGGGTATGAGTGACTGAGCATAGGGACTCCTGGTCCAGGAAAGGGCACAACACAAAGTTGTGCACAGGCCCTCCTAGTCACAACTGCCACCTGCTCTTCAAGCAGGAGTCATGAACCCCCAGATGATATACAGGGTATGACTGGGGCAGTGCTACCCCATTCAGACTTAAAAATGTTAAAGTCCCAGAGCCAGAATCCCCAGACACCCAAAGCCACTCAGTCTTGCCAGGGTTCAACCGAAGCCTGTTGTCCCCCATCCAGACCCCTACAGCCTCCAGTCAACCATGTTAGGGCTGAGACAGCATCACTTGGTTCACCAGGGATGGAGGTATAAATATGAGTATCATCAGCATACTGATGATATCTCATCCCAAAGCGACAAATGATCTAATACAATGGTTTCATGTAGATATTAAAACAGAGAGGAGAAAGTACCAAGCCCTGCGGCACACCATAAAGTAGCAGCCGAAGACTGGACCTCTCTCTGCCTTTCAATACTGATTGGGACTGGCCTTGGAGAAAGGAGCCAAACCAGTGCAGAACTGCACCGTCCAGCCCAAGTCCCCGCAGCCAACCCAGAAGGATGCCATGGTTGATGATATCAAACACTGCTGAGAGATCAAGGAGACCCAGGATGGATGCACTACCCCATCCCACTCTTATCAGGTGTGTCCAATTTTGGCAACTTTAGGATGCATGGACTTCAACTCCCAGAATTCCTCAGCCAGCTGTGTCTGTAAGGCTGACACTCTTAAAATATGTTACATCTTCCCCTTTCCCATCTGGACTTGCTTCTTTAACATTTGCAACACTCAGGACTCCAAATAGTCTCTTTATTGTTTAGTTAATGAATAGGTCAGTTTTTCACATAAAAGAAGAAATGGCTTTGACTAAAAAGAAAACATGGAAATTCAAAAGGAGACATGGATGTCATGCCAAAATGCTAATATCACTTTTATTAAAAGGCTAATAATAAAACCTAAAATTCCAAGTAACGTTACAATAAGGTTCAAACATTTTATATGACTCATTCAACAGACAGTAAATATTCTCTTGACCTGAACTAAGCTTTTTCTAACTTTGTGGATATATATATATAATAGGGAATATATATATAGGGAATTTTTGGGGGAGGGGAGGGGATATTAGGGGGCAGGATATTGTGGGGCCTTACAAAAGCTTCCTTATATGAACAAATTCAGAACCAGTTTTTAAGGAATTAGATGTCCATTCCATCTATAGCCAGTCAATAATTAATATTTTCATATATAGGCAGGTCCATTTAATGGACCTAATAGATTATGCAAAGTATGTTAAACAGAACAGCAATATATGGCTTTGCCCAATTCCCAGGTAAACTGACTTACTAAAGTTATTTCACAGCATGGGTGTTACACCCAGTATTTAGTTTCAACTGCTTCCCGGGCAAGGGAAAATTTTGAGCAGAAAGCCTAGATATCTGTGCTCAAACTAACATGCAGTTATTGGTTAAAAAATAAATCTTTAAGTTGATTGGCTAGGAACAAAACTATTTTCTAATTTGAAAAAGTACCTGTCAATGGCCACAGCCAAATGACATTTCTACCACTTGCCATACCATGAGAGGATGGGTATATGCAGTGCCCCAGCCATTGAGGATATTGCTTATATTTTGTTTGAGGATCAATTGTTTGCCCCAGTTAGGTTTAAACACTTATCATCCCTACTTGAAAGAACAGCCCAATGGGATCTGAACTGCAGATTGTCCTATTTAGTCCTGGGCAATAATGTACAGTATATTTTGTGAGCAGAACTTCTAAGTTTATAGTTCAGGCAATTATACTAAGAACCCATTACATCACATAGATTGGGGTATCCTGTAAAGATGATGGATGTAAGGTGACATATGTATCTGAATATTGATTCTTTGTATTTACTACATGTATTTTATTACTATAATTTCTTTTATCTATTTTACCTAGGAATTAGATTCTGTATTTAATTTTGTTTTACTTTTTTGATAAGATCATAAGACTAATCAATTAATAAAATATCTTTCATAATTCAGGATTAAGGTATTTAAAAGTATAAAACTTTATAAGAACAATGTCTTATAACATCCTCTGGAGCATGTAGTTTGTTGAAGTTACCATAAGGCTATGCCAGTTGAAGGACTAGCTAAAACTAAGCTGCTTGCTGGAAACTTCATCCACCCTTAATTCATGCTGACAGGTTATTTCTTCTGAAAGAAAAAGGTTAGTTCAAATTTAAATTTATTTTAGTCCAGTTTTTGTTCTAACAGGGATATAAGAAAGCAATTTCAGAACAGTATGTTCTTAATACCAACTTTTCAAAAGATTTACATTTTCCCCACTATGGTGGAAGACATTTTAGTCTAGCCAACTATTAGTAGTCCTCAACTTATGACCATTTGCTAAACAAAAATTCAAAATGACAATGGCCTTGGAAAGAGTGCTTTACAGCCTGTAAAGTACTTCCAACTCTCACAAACATCACACATAAAATCATGTGATTGTGATCTGGGTGCTTGACGATTTGTTCACACCTACAACCGGTTGACAAGTGCCTTACAAACATATGATTGTCATTTGCAATATTCTTTTCATCTTGAAGGGCTGGTTGAAAGAGCTGCCTAACCAAGGATTTCAGTTTCATACATGTTTGCTTCTTGAGCATGGTAGGTTGGGGAGTAAGCCTCCCAAGCTGTGGCATATTTTCTCACACTAGTGGGCCTGTGCCAACCTCCAGAACCTCCCACACACCTGAGGGACCCCTGTATTGAGCTTAATGACCCATGAGATTGCAACTGGGAGTGCTGGGATTGTGGTCATTGAGCAAAGCACTTATTTGGATGTCCCACTAGCTAGTTTTGAAATACGCTATGTATATACTTGCAATGTTCAATCCTGACACATTTTGAGAAAAAGAACTCTTTTCTTCAGGGGGCTATGAATGATAGAAACACCAGCCTTATGATACATACATTTTAAAAATACATCTCATTGCTGTTCAGTGCTTCATCAAGAGTTCCTATTTTCTGTGTTTATCTCAAAAAATTTGCAGAATACCCTAGTAGACCAACTGTTTCAGATTTAAAACAATTATACAAATACATAGAGTATTTTTAAAAATAATATATCCTATGAATATAATCCTCTTCTTAAGATGCACAGATTTTATTCACAAACTTGGAAAAATAGATTCCATGGTACACAGAACTAGCTTAGCTATTATGTCTTTATATGCTAATATTTGTTCAGCTAAGCCCTTATGTTTATAGAGAATATCTTAAATTTTAGAAAATCTACAGTCCTCCTATTTATTTCATTCTAGACTGAGCAGACATTGCTTTATTTTTCCTTAATAGAAGGATTTTTTAAAAGGCCATGAGATCCCCTATGAGTCCTGAAGTAGCCAGTAAATCTATTTATCATCAATCCACCCTTTTCCTGAATATATATTCTGTTTATAGATAGCCTTTTCTTTATTTGGATTGGCAACTGGGGCATTTAATGCATTTTGTCACTGAATTAACTCAGGTACATAGGTATTCATGTATTCCATGCTGCGATGTTGGCTTCTTTGAAGGAAAGGTATAATGTTCCAGCCTTGATCTGGTACTGGAGGATATTAATATCTACACTTGCCATAGGCAGATCACTCTGTGATTCCTTTTTACTCACTGAGATCACCCTGTTCTTCAGGTCTGTTTGAATGATATGCCCCAGGTAACTAATGGACCCTATGGGTTTTCAGAAGGGGCTTGGGTTTTTCCAAAAGATCTGATGGGTGATTTGGCTAAGCCTTGGTCACGATCTGGAAAAGATAAGTGGCCAGGGCCTTGGAACATATCACCCTTTTGGAGTATCTCCCTATGTACTGATCCTAGAGTGCACTGTGGTTTTCTGAGGAGGTCTAGGGGATGAACCTCAAGAAAAGATGCCTGGATGTAGAAGGAAAAGGAAATTTATTTGAAGAACAGGAGGAAGAACCATTACTCTTCTTCATCAAGACTTTTGATGTATGAATTATAAAGGTCAATTCTATCATTTATTATCCTTCCAAAAAGATATTTTTCTTTGAAACATACTAGGGTGAAGATTTAGTACTGAAGCATAATTCTTTTCTTTCAGTTAAATCTGAAAAATTAAAGTTAGATTGGCATGTCTGCTGTCATTCCCTGCCCTAGGTATCACAATTAGGACCCAAGTACATCATTTGTGGCTTTCAAGAATTTTATTATGAAGCTGTGAATGCTATAAAAAATCATAGCATTAATGTAAATGGTTAGATGTCAAAGGAATGCAAAATGAAAAGCATAAACTGAATGTTCAAGGAAAAAAATAAGCAATCCAAAGCAATATACTGCAGTATCCAGCAATAGAAAAAAATATTTTATTTAATATAATACTTTAAATATTATAGCTTCTATATTTACATAAGGAAACATATGTTTCTCATAAACAATGTGATATAAGCTTCTGATATGAATACAGTGGTGCCTCACAAGATAAGATTAATCCGTTCCGGAAGAACACTCTTAGCGCAAAATGCTCGTAAAGAGAAACGCAGTTTCCCATAGGAAACAATGGAAAGTCAG
>JANHZU010010788.1:1719-14761 GCA_032468055.1 Acrochordus granulatus | reverse complement strand
TCAGTGTGATGGGTGTGAGCTTGGGAAGACTCCGGGAGGCAGTGCAAGACAGGGGGCCCTGGCGTAATGCAGTCCATAGGGTCGTGAAGAGTCGGACATGACTGCACGACTGAACAACAACAAAACACATTTCAGTCTTTCTCATCTGTTGTAGAAAACTTGATATGGAATAAGGCACATTAGAATCTTCAATGGCAATGTTTAAGAAATAGTGAACATCCATATGCAATCCACAATACATTAAAAACTTACATCTCAAAATCATCCTAAATTCATAAGTATTTCAGATCCATATCCCAAATAAACATACCACCTGAATCTCAAGTCATCATCAGACATCTTATTAAGATTTCTTTCAGCAAAACTGGTTCTTTACCCATCATTACAAAAGTCTCATGAAAACATTTTTGCAATGTTTGTTCTTTAATAAATCTTCTTACAAATTGAACTACAATATCCCCATCCAAACAACCTTCTTCCACTAGAGGTGGATTCACTCTATCACTTCTTAAACCCAGCAGTGCCTGACAAAATACAAACTTTGTATACCAAAAGTTTCCATTTCCTCCCTTATTTGTATGGGTTTAATCCCAGACTGGCTCATTTTATAATTTTCAAATACTGATTTTTGTTCCATCTTTTTAATGTTTTCTTCTATTTTTCCTTCTAAAGTATTTCTATTTTTTGTATGTTTTTGTCAAACATCTCTTGCATATTTCTGCCGCAGACTTCCAATCTAGTCTCTGTATTTACATTAAGTTTCTGAATTTCATCCAAAATCTTCCACAAAAGCTCTTTTTTTTTGAAGCCATCTCACCTCCTCTAATATATTAAGAAAGAAAGAAAAAAAGAGAGAGAAAAAGAAAGCAGTACACAACAATAGCCTTTTAGCTGTAGGGTGAAGAGTTAGTTCAATAAATTCACTTCACATGCCAGACAACAACCAAAGCTCAGTGAAGAAGACAATATAAGATAAAGAAGGAAAAAAAAATCTGATTCCTTGCTCATTCAGTTCAAAATGCCAAAGTACACATTAACATTTTCACTTCAAAACTTCTGTTTCTTCCAGGAATTTGACACATTGCTTACAGTCCAGCATTCCAAACTTGAGAGAGATCTCAGATACATGTAGAGAGAGAAGTAAAGCTGTCACTCCCACTTCCATGTTTCAATAAGTCTCCCAGAAGCAGATAATCTTTCAGTAGGTCTGAAATATTAAAATAAAAGAAAAGAAAATATAATTCAAACAGAATTGAGCCTTAGCTTCTAAAAATAAATTTAAAAAAAGATAAAAAAAGCCTAAATCCAGTTCAGTGACCCAAGATAATAAGGCAAAGATTGAATTGTGATCTCCTCCCAGCTCTCTGATCAACAGTTACTCAGTTTAAAATAACTCCTGTTTCTTCTCCCCTTAGGACTGCTGTAGATCAATCCAAGAGAATGTGGGTGATTCCCAAGAGCCCCTCTTTGCATCTGAAGGGCTGACTAGCTCCAAAAAACAGTTGCCTTTCAGCTCAGGCTATTGCTTGAGTTGCTCATGTTGCCATGCCTGGTGAGTATGTTCGACAGTTTTGGATTTAAGAAGTTGTGGTTTTCAGCCTCATTCCAGATTCCAGTGCAGTGGAACCTCCATTCCAGAAGACTGCTCTTAGTCCAAAATGCTCTTAAACTGAGATGAGGTTCCCCATAGGAAACAATGTAAAGTCAGATGATCTGTTCCATGCCCCCCAAAATATTCACAAAAAATCATTTTCAACAGAATTTTATGTAAAAATGATTGTCCCTAACATCTGAAACAAGTATCAACGATTAACACACAATATAAAGCAGAAATAAAACAAACTAACCAGCACTTATGGATCTGCTTTGAGGCAGATTCTGGCTTCGGCTGCTGCTAGGCTGGCTGCTGTCTGGCACCCCCTGCTGGCTCGGAGAATCCGCTGCCACCGCTGCTCAAGACAAAAGGGCCTTTTCCCTTTTCTCTCAGCACCGTCTTTCCAGGGGTCTTTTCTGGGCAGTTTGGAAATGTTTCTTGTCTTAACCTGCCTCCATGCTATGAGGGGGGAAGAGATGAGCAGCAGGGGATGGCTGGATGGTGCCGGGTGATGAAGGTTTGTGTGTTTGTGTGTGTGAATGTGCACACGCTTCGAGAACAGTCCCGGCTGGTGCGAGGGAGAGAAGGGGAGGGGACAGCCTAGAAGGAGAATCTGGAGTCTGAGTCTCAGCAGTTCCTTCTCTTGAACACCTCTCACTTAATTTATGCTATTTATGCAGCGAGAGAAAAGAACCGTTGGCTCCGTTGTGAGATTTCCCGCACCAGCTCATCACGTGGTGCTTGTCTTGAGAGTTGCCGCACATCAACCGAAATAAATTTTTTAAAAATTTTTTGCTCATCTTGTGAAAACCTCTTGCACCAAGGTGCTCGCAATCCGAGGTTCCACTGTTAACTTATTTGCCATCTGTTTTATATTGGCATATTTATTTAACATTTTTATAATATTTGGTTCTGGAGATTTTAGTGATTCGGCCATTCCTTTCATAATAATTATTTAATTTTGTTTGCAGTTTCTTGTATCACTGCCAGAACATTTTTTTTGGCGTTTATCAGAAGTGAGTTTTTTGTATTTTTTCAGAGACAGAGAGAGGGGGAATTATCAGGCTTTCTCCTCCTCTATTAAACAAGACTTTCTAGATCTGTTGTTGTGGTGCATGGTGTAACAGAAAATCCAAAAACTTGTATCTACATACTGCTGTATTAAAATAAACTATTTCCTAGGGAAAATGAAATATTGATATAGATATGCCTGTCCAAAACTGAAGCTTAATATACTTTGGAATGTGGATAACAGATTTTAAACTGGTATAGTTTCCTGCTGATTCCAGGATGGATAGATAGCAACAACTCATAACTATGGAAAAGCTCTCTGAGAAGATCATGAGCAACATATCCACCACCACGTTAGTCATACCACCAGAGTTGAGATTCAGAAAGAAATCTGTGTGGCATGCTAATAAAATAAGTAATTTCAATAATGTTTACCTAGATTAAATAATGCATGATTCTGTTTGTAATAAAGTTACAACTTTTCTCGACTTCCTGTTTCTGTCTTAGAATGATTAATCAGGGTACCAACCTTAGGGGAATGACCTGGACCTACATTTACATGGATCCCATAATTTGTTGGAAGGTAAAATTGCTGCTAAACTGATTAGAAACAATGACAAGTCTTCTATTTAATTCAACATGAACACACAAGTTCCCAAAATATTTGATGTAATCATACTGGACTTCAGAACTGTGGAAATACTTTGAGATTATCATCCAAAGATTTCTGATCAAATAGAAGTTATGGGAGAGGTGTTTCTATGGGTAGATGGGTAGTTATATAGAAATGCATATAAATGTACAAGTTTTGCAATAGAGATACGTAAAAAGTAAGATTCTACCAGGGATGTACAACAAGAATCAAATGCTTAACCTACTGAATCTAAGCTTCCTTAGAATTTTGGTAAGGAAACATCCAGAGAGACAGAAAATGCACTGTCTCATGAATTTCAGGCAGATTTTCTTCAGGGGCATTTTTAAAGACAATCAGTTTCAGTTTTGCAACTGCTTGGAGAAAGAGAAAATGGTTCTAATCAAGATCATCCTGAGGAATCATCTCAATAACAAGTTGGGCTAAATAAATACTCTCATGAGAATTCAAATTCCTATTTCTATTCTCCTCCCCTTCACAATTGATTTATTCCAGATTTTTATTTCACTCTTTGGATCTTTTTCAAAACAAATTCCATAAATCTGATGTCCTCCTGTTCATCATTATTTTCATCTGCATCAGACTAAGACTCTTCAGGGATTCTCATGATCAGGATTTGTTTGCTTCTAATTTTGTGCACATCTGCACACTTAATTGAACTTTCCTTGGATTTCTTAAGTTATTCAAGGTGCAAATTGGAACACTGCATATTTGGGAAAATAAGGCATCTTAAGTGGGGTTTAGATTTGTCTAGCATGATAGCATAAATGTCACAGCTCTTTACTGAATTTTATCTTATGATGATGACTTACGTCCTATTCTTCTGTACTCACCACTGTCTTTAAATGAATAAAGTTTTATTTTGAAGACTGTATACTCCAGACACTGTACCATGTCAAATTGTATGGAATATTTTTTTAAAATAAGAAGCAAAAAAATAGCAAGGAATTATTGTATTGTATTTTGGAACCACAGTGACTTCAATATGCAATTTTTGGAACTACAAGAGGATTCTCAGAAATGCCATGACAGAATCAAAGTCATTCTTTAGATCCTGTCCATGTATGAAGATTCTTTAGTATCTTTGAAAGCTATGCATTTCCCTTTCTCCAGGGCTCGCCAATGCATCTAGCAACATGGCTTTAATGATTCTAATAGCAAGCATGCTAACAGTAACCTCACAGCAAGGTTATTTTGCTCTTCCTTCACTTTCCTTCTGTGTCATAATAAATTTATTTCACTGATGTTTGAGAATGCTGATGAATGTAGGGATATAGAAGCATGAGTATAAATGAACAGATTTCAGAAAAAGGGATGAGGGAGTGCACTGTTACTATTATATTACTGAGATATCTCTATTTCTAAAATAGTCTTCCCCCAACCTGGTACGCTCCTCACTTCTTGGGACTAGAATGCCATAATTCTGTGATTGGGAATTTTAGGAACTTCATCCTCAATATTTTGAAGGCACAAGAGTGATGAAGAATATGTATTTGTTTTACTCATTTGTGCACTTCAGCAACATGGGCATTCTATTATTTTTAAAAACTCACAGAATTTATAGAGCACAGGCACTGAAATAACAGCAGAATATTTTAGATTACTATATTTTTCAAATGGTTACATTCTTAAACTTCCTTGAAGCATAAATAAATGTACTGCTTCCCGTTAGAAATATTATTTCTAATAATATTATTATTATTCCCTTAATAATTTTCTCTAATATCTTAATATTCTTTCTTTGTATATGAAATAAACAGAAACACAAACAGATGGATAGAAAAAGTTTTTTTAAATACACTGAGTTTTCTAGCAGCTTTTACACGATACAAAGGCACTGGGGAGGGGATAAATAAATAACACAAGGTGCAGTCATTACAGGTAATGGGGTTGCTGATCAAACTGTCACTCAAAAATAGGCTAGTGCACATCCCTCCAAAAAGAGACTAGTTTAGAAGCTGGTGAGTGGATAGATGGTGGATTTCAAATTTATTAGATAAAACTCTGTGTCTCTAGTAGAGGTGGAAACTTTTAAGTCTCCAGATGTTGATGAACTACAACTCCCAGCAGCCCCAGCCAGCATGGCTAGTGGCAGCTGTAATTCAGAGTCTTTGGATTTCAGCGGCATATAAATTTAATAAATAAATAAATATAAATAAATTCAGCAACTTTGGAGCAGCCACAGTTCTGCAGCTTTAATTTATGTAAGCAATCCTACAGTAATTTCAATGTTCCTTCACATTTTCAATAATTCATGTAGCTAATTATAGGGAGTGTGTAAATGTTACAACAATTGTGCTTATCCAGCTTTTGCTATAAAAAGCAGCAGTTCTGACTATTTTCACCCAAATAAGACTTTTCTGCTAGGCAAGTTATACACATTGTGGGTACATCCTGAAGTCTACAATGACTCCCAATGGCTAAAAGAGAAACTACATGTAGAGTTAATTACAGTATTTGCTGCTGCAGTAGGCAAGATCAAGATAACTAGTGCAGCATGCAGGTTAGGAAGGGTTAGCACTTCTTTTTTTACTGTTTCATTTTCAACTTCCTCTCCCCACATCACTTTCAAATTACAAAGGCTCAGTTCAAATAGAATCGCTATATGGGGAAATAATATTTCAAATCCTTTTCTCTCTCATTCCCAATTAACGTTCACACCAAAGAGCATCCCAAGTACTTTGTAAAGAGTTGTGATGAATCTTAAAGATTTAGCTAGATTCCCCTAATTTCATCTTACGATAACTTGTGCAAAAATCCTAGCCTGAGAGATAGGCTAAATAGGAACTTGAACTTAGTCTACCTGGTCTAATTCTAGCACTTTAACCACTAATCTGCTGGAGCAAGTAACAGTACCTAGGTAACGTTGGTTGATCTTAGATTGCAAGGACAGTTCATCCTAGCTAGCACCTAAGTGGGGATTTCAGAGGATAATCTAGATCAGAAAGTTGAAAAAGCATCCCAGTCTAAGAAATGGCAAAATACTTCTGTGACACTATCAAAAAAACTATATAGGTGCAATCACGTGAAGACTAGCTCAAAGGTCTCTTTAGCTACAGCACTATGTGATTAATAGCATATAATTAAAATCAACAAGAGTCTTTGGATCTCCAGCATACTTTCTATTTTGATCCTCCCTGTGCCCCATTTGCTATGATTAAAGTCATTAAATTGCAAAAATGAAATGAGATATTTGATTGGTTTCCTATACACAGCCTTATTGTAATCACATCATGCTTGGAGAGGGGGAGTTAATTTATTTATGGTGATATTATTAGTTTATTTGCCAGTGGGTAATAATTTTCCATTAACCTCCATAACTTCTCACAAAGTACATCAAGGATTGCAAGAGAATGAGTTAGAAGATTTTGTCCTTCATTAATTTTCTTCAGATATTTTCAGCTTTATATAATGTTTCATTAGCAGACGGGAAACCTAATATTCCAGCTTATTCACTTACACTGATACAGTGATTAGTATCTTTTGAAAAGACCTGCCTCTATTAAAAGAGGAATTATGATATGAAAATGTATATTACTGTAAAACTGGCACAAAAAATAGAAAGGAGAAGGTGAGATTAGCCTACAGAACTTTTTGTAAGTAAAGAAATAATGATTTTCAGTTGTCTACTCGACAAATGAATACATGTGTGGCACAAGCAGGCCGTTAGCATGAAATGGGTTTATTATAAGGCTACCTTAGAGATCAGCAAATTGTGGCACATATATTGAGAGCTTCCTTGGGGTTTTCTAGTTGAGAATAGCTTGACCGTCCCTTCTGAGCATTGCTAGCATGTATGTATCAGGACACCAATATGGGGACTGAACCAATCCCTGCCCAGAGGAACCACATATTCTAAAACCAACCTCGTAATGCTTGATAATCATCAAGATCTGAAGTCCCACTGGACTCAAAGGCAGAATAGCACAAAGAACTGTACACATAAACACAACAATATTTATGTAGAAAATTCACATGTGGAGCTGCTTATTGTCTCAAATTATATCTGTGCTGATATCTGGAGTTGCATAGAAAGAGAATACATTTTTTTGGAGGGAAAGGGATTGTTGTCTTCACTCTTCAGTGATGTCATCAGTTCCTGTAGTGAAAATACATTCAAAAGGTTACACAGAACAAAATGGTTCACAGATATTATTTAGAATTTGTTTTGCCTAACTCTTGTTCCTTTGCTCTTTTCAATGCATGATTCCAGTTTAAACAACAAACCATGTTTTTGTAGCACTCAAGCTCCAAGTGGAAGCCATAGTGTGATGATGTGAATTCTGACTTTTTAAACTATGATTTGCTATCCTGGTTTATCCTTGATTTCTTTTTATGCTGTACCTAAGCTTGTTAGCAATCCACAAAGATGCAAAGTTACAAAAAAGCTGTCCTCCTCAATTGAACACTTCTGTTTTTTCCAGTTTTTCTTCTCAATAACATTTTTCTCAATAGTACCTTCAATAGTATCTATTTTCATATGTAGCTAAATTGCAACCAATGATTAAAAATCACAGTAACTGAGTTCATACACATTAAGCCAAAGTTCATAGCACCATCTGTGAACTAAGCAATATGTATCGCTTAATTATTAAAAATCAAATGCCAAAAAACACCCCCCATTTTTAATTTGGAAATAAGTTTTATTATTTTAAAACAAGAATGATTTCTATAATTCAGATTTTATATGACTTTTGTATGCTTTTTTAAATTAAGAAAATTGGGTTAATTAGGATGTCATAGAAACAGAAATCTATGGCTATCAGCTATTTACCTCAAAAAACTTCTGAAGAAAAAGTAGCAAACAAATGTACTAGGTTTCCTCCTCTTTGTCTTCCTCTTCTCCGTTTTCTTCTCTTTCCTCCTCCTCCTGTGCTTCTTCTACTTCCTTTTTTTACACAAAATAATGGAAGAACAGTTAAACAATGGAACTAACAAAAGCAGCTGTTACTTCAGATGTGCATATTTCCTCATAAAGCAAAAAAGAGACTTATGCTGCATTGTCAAGTTCATACTGATTTTAAAAATAATTATGTCCAGTATTCTTGACATGCTTCACATAAATTGACCTCTAATTCTGACATATATTGTGTGTAAGAAGGAATTTCTTCATCTGAAGATAGCATACTCTATCTGCAATTATAATGCATTGCCAGCTATTTTCATTTTGTTAAATAAAAATGTGAATTTTTAAGAAAAATGTTTCATGCATTTTTGTGAAAGTTCTTCACATAAACACATACAGACATAAGAATTTACTTCTACTGATAAATGAGAACAGATTTTTTTCTTAATTCAAAAGTCAACCAAGTTAATACTAGCACATGCACACATATACCCACACTTATTTACAAAAAGTTGTTTATAATAAACCCTTACACGTCTTATTATTTTCTTCAACAATCACTGTATCATAAGAAATCTCACTAGAATACAGTTATACTTACTTTGCTGGGATGGTGTAGGAGCACCTCTTTGTATTTAAGAAAATGCACTTTTAGATTAAGGGGTTACTGCTTATAATCTCCAAGCAGTACAGATTCATAATCTCTCTTTGCCATCACTTCTATCTCCTACTATTGTTACTTCAGACAGATTGGTTTTTCATTAGTCTGATCTATGAGTTGGATTAGCACATGATAGACCCCCAGGTCAACTGCAATGCTGGAAATTGGAGGCCTTAAATCAAATACTCATGCACAGGAATGCCCCTATCCCTATTTTCATTTGCAACATCAGAAAAGGTATAAGAGTATTCTCTTAAGGAGTCTCTCTTAAGACAGCCACAGAGATCACAATGAACCACAGAAGTCTCATTTTTACATATACACTTGTGCAGCCAGATTCAAAGGAGCTGTATCAAGAAGACTGTCCCTGCAGCTTTTCTATCCTCGAGCCAAGCAAAATCCTTAGACACAGCACTCTTCAAGACAAATTTATTAAGCAAGGGACTTGGGCATCTTTCCAAGTATAAGCTCAAAACAGAGTTGAATGAAAAACAATCAGGAGTTGTGAGAGGATGTCCATTCTTCAGAAAATAAAAAGAACCTAAATAGAATCATCTGCACCAAGAGGGATAAAAGTACTCAGTTGAGCTCCAGAATATAGTGGAATAAATAATCTGCATAAATTGTGAGCTGGGCAGCCATTTGTTTAATAAAATAAATGAAATAGAACTACAACTGAAACTGTAATTTCAGCTTAACATTGGCTGTTTAATACCGAGAAATATTCACTGCCCTCTGGACTCCTTACCTCTTACCAAGATAGATCATTGTGTTTGGGTACACACCTAAATTTAACGTGCTTATTAATGTGTAGTTCATAGCAAATAATTTGATTAGGACAGGAGTAGAAGAATGAATTCTTTATGATAAAGGATGATGCGATTAGAATGCAAATATTGCTTGTTAGATTTCAGTCCTAACAGTTATATTCCCAAAGTTAATTTGGCAGAAAAAATAATTGGCAAGACATATTTTAAAAATATTTATAAGCAATAAACACAGTGGAAAATGCATGTGAAATAAGGCATTTAAACTTGTTACTGTACTTCTGTTGCTTGCTGTCCGTCATCTTGTTCCTGCAACAAACCATCAAAGACTATTCTTAAAAAGAGATTTAAAAAGAAAGCCAAAAAATGATACCACCACCATTGAGATAAATCAGTGTTATTTTTATTACTACAGTGAAAAACATTAGCATTGCCTCTATTTATTGGCTCTCCAATTGCATAGCATGGGATTTGTTGCTGGCTGCAGTATTCAGCATTTTGTGAACATCAGATTTCTTTAAAAAAAGTTTATTGGAAAGACAAGCATGAAAATCAACTATCAACTAAAGAGGAAATCAGAAGTTATGAGGACAGGTCCTTATCCTTCTCCACTGCTTGTTGGAAGACACTGATGTATGAAAGAAGTCTAAATATTTGTTCCATCTGCATACAGAGATTACAGAATTTGGCTTATCTTTGCTTAACCAGGTGCTAAATACTGTCAATCCTAGCCCATCTCTTTCTTTTTGTTTTGTTCTGCTTCTAAACTGGATCCCATTACTACTCCTAAGAAAGGAGATCTTCTGTTGTTTTGTCCAGTTTTAAACTTATGGAAAGTGTTGGAGGTGTATGGGTAGGGGACTAGCATGTGCAAAAGGCAAGAGGAACAGCAGTAGTGTTCATATTTGCAATGCAACTCTGCCAAGTCAGTTCTTGTCCACAGTCTTGCTAAGTGCCATGTAACACTTAATTCTGGTTAAAGCGGGAAATAAATTTAAATGTAAGAAAAGAAGAAATAAATTTAAATGTAACAAAAGTAGGAAGTGTAATTCTTTTTTTAAATGTTATGCCTGCAGCAATCTGGGAAAAACTGTTGTTTCTGTCTTGATATCCTTCTTGCACTCTAACCAATTCCAACTTGGAATTGCAGATTACAGGGCTTATTTTTGTTCTTCCAAAAAGAACAATTACTGATCAGCTCTTATCAGTCATTTGCCTGGACATATGAGGCTTGAAATTATGTAGGGAATGGGACTGCATACAATAATATACAGTATTATCTTCCAGATGAATCATGAACAGCAGAGTCCAGGGCTATACTTGATTTTTGGGGGTCTTTGACGGACATTAGGTGATTGAGATCCTCTCACAATTGTGGATGGTGTTTTTAAACAATTATATGCCTATTTTACAGTTTATGTTTCAAAATGCAGAACATTATGTTGTCACTTTTGAGCAAATATATTAAAATAGGATTCCAAGGGCCACAAAAAGGTGAATTTGGTACACATACAACCTTGGGGTTGTCTCAAATTATCATGCATTCTGGTGAATCCAAACAAGGCTATCTAACTGGGCTTGGTAGGAATGAAAATTGGGCAAAATTGTGTTTTTCTATTTTCTGAAGTATATTATCTTTGGCCATGAACTGATCTTCTTTACTAAATGTATAATTACCTCTAGTTCCAGTGGTTAGGCTCTTTGTACAGATAGTCCTTAACTTCCAACCATTCATTTAACAATGTGTGAAATTACAACGGCACTGAAAAAAGTGACTTACAGTTGGTTCTCACATTTACAACCATTGAAGAATCCCAGGATCATGTGATTGCCATTTGCAGCCTTCCCAGCTGGCTTCCAAAAAGTCAATGGGAGAAACTGGATTTGCTTAACAACCATATGATTCACTTAATAACTGTGGTGATTCATTTAATAACCATGGCAAAAAAAGGTTATAAACTGGGCGTGACTCACCTAATAACTGCCTTGCTTAGTAACAGAAATTCTGGTCCCAATTGTGGTCATAATTTAAGGACTACCTGTATAATAGTCTATAAAGTAACAACACACCTGCAGTTTTAGGGAAACCCAACTTTTGGAAAGTACCTATTTAGAAGAAAGGAGAGCTGACATCAAAATCAGTCTCTGGTCCATGAACAGGGACAGGAGAGAGGGGCAGGGAGAGATGGAAAAGGGGGCAAATCAGTGGTGGAGGATATGGAAGAGGACAGACTGAATTCTGCAGCAGCCATATTGCTGCAGGTCACATTTGTAAGTATTCAAAGACTCCTTCTTGTACAAAATGCAGAGGAGTAAAATTGAATGAGAAAATAACCTGTTTTTCAGTAGCCTCAGCCTTGGCTTCGGCCTCGGTCTCAACCTCATCTTCTGCTTTTATCTCATTTTCTTCAACAACTGAAGATTTTTCAGTTTCCTGGCAATAACATGAGTAATATTAGAAAATTAGAAAGAAAGATTAAATAAGCAGTTTCAAGCAATTGATACATTCTTAACATATCTAATAAGTCTTATGGAAGTGGACTCATCACATGACTCAGTGATGATGATCATCTGATTTGGCCACTTAATTTTTAAAGGTGTAATTGAATGATACCTACCCTTATGTTCTGAGATTGCATATTATTTTATATTATATTGGCTAGATATACACAGTCCTAGATTAATATGGCTATTTTTTGTGATTCAATCAGGCATGCTTTTTCAAATTTAAAATGATTCGGCCTGCAAGGTCATATTTTTCTCTCCACAAAATGAGAGCATGTTATACAGTGGTACCTCACAAGATAAGTAACTCACAAGACATGAAACTCTCAGGACAAGCAAAAAAATTTAATACAATTTATTCCGCTATATGAGCCGTGACTCACACGACAAACTTCATGCGATAACTTGCGCGTCATCAGTCAGCACGCTCTGTATTTCTCGTTCAGGCAGCAACTCCGCGTGAGAGAGTTCTGCTACCTTTGCCGCGTGCAGTTTACTCCGTTACTGTGTGTGTGACTGACCTTGCCAGAATCCTGATTGCAATGAGCCCCCATCTCTTGTTGCGTAAACAGTGTAAATTAAGTGGAAGGCGTTCAAGAGATGGAACTCCCGAGACTTCAGACTCCAGATTCTCTCTCCAGGCAGTCCCCTCCTCTCCTCTCCCTCACGTCGGGATATTCTCAAAGCGCGTGAGCACGCACAGACAAAATAAAGCAGAAATTGTCCTTGTCCTTGTACAAATAAAGCAGAAATTCCCCCTCGTCGCTTCTCCCCTCATAGTACGGAGGCAAGAAGCATTTCCAAACCACCCATGACTCCTGGAAAAGCTGAGGGAAAAGCCCCTTTTAAAGTGGTGGCGACAGCAGATCCTCCAAGCCAGCAAGCAGCAGCCAAGGCCAGAGCCTGCCTCGAAGCAGAACCATAAGTGTTGGTTAGTTTGTTCTATTTCTGCTTTATATCGTGTGTTAATCATGGTTACTTGTTTCAGATGTTAGGGACAATCATT
>JANHZU010010785.1:0-11725 GCA_032468055.1 Acrochordus granulatus | reverse complement strand
GTAAAGACCATGCCATCAGGAAGGAAGGGCCCCTCACCCTCGCTGGGCCCTAGCTCAGCACCCTAGATTCCCCTTGTCTCGTTTGCCAAGTGCCAGAGTGGGCTCTGCTCACCTCAGCCGAATAGCAGCGCACTGGGATGCCAAAGGCCCGTGCCAGCCCGAAGTCTGCCAGCTTCAACTCCCCGTTCTACCACAAAGGCAAGACAGTCAGGATGGGAAGAGGCCTGCCCAGAGATTTCTGCTCCAGGTTGGTCAGCCCAGAAAACTTCTCCTGGCTCACCCTCCTGACGTTGTGACGTGATGACACCAAGGCCATGTGCATGAATCATAAGTTACCTAGGGGGCTGAACCGACCTCCAAGCCGCCTCCCCTCTTCTTCAGGGGCAAGGAAGAAACAGTGCTGTCCTCATCTCAATTGTCTGGAGCCATGAGCTCTTCCTCACAGGAGCTCTCTGTGTGTGGGGGGTTTAGCAAAGGAGCCCCCCGCCTTACATGCACTCACTCGGTTGATCAGGAGGTTCTGAGGCTTCAGGTCTCGGTGCAGGACATTCCGGCTGTGGCAGAAGCCAAGGCCCTTCAGAAGCTGGTACATAAACGACTATGGAGAGAGGAGATCCTGTGCCAGTGCCCCAGCCTGGCACTTGCCTATTGCTCAGGGGCAGCCCAGGAGCACCAGCTGTTCCTCAGAGCAATGGCCCCCTGCCCCAGACAGGATATCCCCTCACCTTCACAATCTCGGGGTCCAGATCACCATTGCAGCTGTCAAAATACTTCTTCAGGTCCTGCAAGGGGCGGAAATGGCAAGGGTCAGCAGAGAGAGGAAAGTGCCCTGCACAAGCTGACAGGCAGTACAATCCCCCCTCCCAACTTATAGGGCGGAAATCTTGCAATTTCCTGTCTCCCATTCCAAATAGCACAAATAAGGTTCTCTCAACGGATCACAACAAAAGGAAAAGGGCAACATTTAGGGCTGTTCACAAGGGCACAAGCCCACCCTGTCCAGAATAGTTTGCTCATTCTGTCTCCAGAGGAAGTGGGGTTTATTCAGTTCACAACAAAACTAAAGTTCCATGTGACAATGACTGGTAACCAATTCTCCACCCCTCCTGTCTTCCCATAACAAGGCAGCCCACTGCCTCTCCTCCCAGTAGGCACCACCTTTGGCATCTCATGCCTTGGAGTCAAGGAACACTCATGCAAGGGGTGGCACACAGCATCCCTCAGGCTCTGAGCCTGTGATGGTAAAAGAGGGGAGGGGAGGGAAAAGAAGGGAGATGGAGGGAAGAAGGGGGCATGGGGGACCTATGGTTCTTGCTGCCATGCAACACAGTAGGGCACCAACTGGGAGGTCTCATGTGGCCATCAGAGCCAATCAATGAACATTTGCTTCAGCAATGCTCTTCGCTGGGAGAAGATGTGGGGTGGAAATGAGCTTCCAGAGAAGACTCG
This sequence comes from Acrochordus granulatus, assembly GCA_032468055.1. Taxonomy (NCBI): domain Eukaryota; kingdom Metazoa; phylum Chordata; class Lepidosauria; order Squamata; family Acrochordidae; genus Acrochordus; species Acrochordus granulatus. The sequence goes on along the minus strand of JANHZU010010785.1, from coordinate 10,276 downwards.
GAACCTCTCCTCTGATGCCCTATGAAAATCTAGGGCAGTGCTCCTTCATCTTCTTACCTGGTCACAGAACTCGAAGACCAGTGTGAGTTTCTTGTCACTGTGAAGGACATCATGCAACCTGGAGGAGGAGGGGAATCTGGCCACGGGTCTTCCAGAGCATCACTTCCCCCTCCTCACTTCCTGCCCTGATGACCATGCTGCCTCCTACAAGGACTGGGGCTCTGACATTCAGAGGCAGAGCCTGAAAGTCTCTCTCAGGAGGGGCCCAAAAGGTAGAAGGAGCCCTCTCTGGAACCAGCGGGCCAAACCTTCTATGACCTAAGCCTGCATTTTTTCTGGGGTGGGTCTGTGTGGCCAGCGTTTCTGATTGAGGCAGTGCCTCCTACTAGCCCAGGAAGAAAAAGAGGCTAATTAAGGAGCACTCCAAGTGCTTGCCAAGCACTGCAGGCCAGATTCTCCCACAAGTGTGGAGGGAAAGGATCAATCTCACCCTATGCAGCTTTGGCACAGGACACAAATGTGCAGAGTTCGAGGAGGCCTTTGCTGAAACACCAGGCACCTGGTCACTCTCTTAAGAGGAACAGTTGTGAGCTGCTACACTGCCAAGAGCCTTGCCCTGATAAGCCAGGGGCTCCCACAAGGCCCAGCAACCACCAACTAGGGCAGGACTGTTCACTGCCTCCGAAGACATGCTTTGCCCCATGGCTGGTTTTGAGGGGGGTAGTGGGCCCCATATGGTGCCACACTACAGAGCAAAATGTAGAAATTGGAGCCCTCCCCATTGGCCTCGTCTCTCCTGGCTCCAAGATGGGAGCCCCCCTCCAATATTAGGGTATCACAGCCCAAGACTCAGAGACTGCTAGGCAAGATGGAAGCAGCCCCCAGAAGGGTGTTCCTGCCACCAAGTAAGAGTTGCCAGCCTGGTTGACCAGGATTCCTCTCAGATGGGCCAAGGGTCTTCTCTTTTTGCCTCCCAAGGGGGGATCCACTCAGCCCCTCCCAGGGCTCACCGAACGATGTTCTTGTGTTTGAGTTCTTTGAGAAGGCAAATCTCCCGCAGGGCAGAGCTGGGGACACCCTAGAAGACAGGGAGGGGCATGAAGTCGAGTGCAACCCCTTCCCCTTTCACGCAAGAGTCGCACGTGCTCTGGGGGAACCTTCAGGACTGCACCCGGAGCTGCAAGGGTGAAGGCGCAGCCTGGCCGAGACGGGGTGGGGGAAAGGGCCGGGGTAAACCAACTGCGCGGTGGCCTCCGAGCGCGCGTGGGGACGCGGACATCCCATGCAGCCCCCACTGCACCAGTGGCAGCGACTGCACAGCAGCGACTGCCAGGGGATGCCCGCCCCGCCTCCGAGGGAGCCCCCGAGTTTGCCCCTCCCAGGCTGCGGGACGGCAGAAGCATCCCCGTCTGGCTCACCTCGTCGTCGTCGTCCAGACGCACCCTTTTCAGCGCCACGATTTCGTGGGTCTCCCGGTTCTTGGCCTTGAAGACGGTCCCGTAGGTGCCTGAGAGGGGAGGGAGCAAACGGCATCTCTGGGAGAGCCCGAAGACCCTCCCAGAAGGTGCCTGCCGGACCTACCACTCCCCGCCCTCGCCCTCGCCCCCGCCGCATCCTGACTGTCGCAGTACAAGGGCTCGGAACCCCCACACCGCCGGGACGCCCACCCTCTCCGATTTTCTCCAGCTTCTCGTATTTCTGCATCGCTCGCCCCAGCCGCCGCGGAAACCAAGCGACCCCAGCCCCAGCCCAGCCGCAGCCAGAGCTGGTGCGACCCCTCCCTCTTTCCTGGAAGCCCACAGCGCCGTCCCAGATTGGGACTGCAACTCCCAGCATGCTACGCCCGCCAGGCAGAGCGACCGAGGCGCCTCCTACGGAAAGACTACAACTCCCAGCAGGCATCGCGCGCCAAACTCTGGCTCGGGCTGGGGGATCCGGAGCACTGCGCAGCCTGGAAGCCCCCGTTCCCACCCGCCTCCGCCTTTGGCAATCGTCAGGCTTTGACTCCCCCGCCGCCCTGTTTGGCTCAGCGCCAACACCGGGCTTTTGGGGAAGCTCGGGGTTCAGACCGGGCCGGGGGCTGCGGGGGACCCAAGCAGGCGGGGTTGTCAAGCAGGAGGTCACGTTTGTGTTGTTGTCAACGCTGGTACCGCACGTAGAAGCAGCTCGGCGGCGAAGAGCCTCTTCGCGTCAACGGCGAGACCTCTGCAGGGGTCTGCGTACAGTTCTGGGCGCCCCGTTTTCAGAGAGAGATCATCGGGGGCTTAGAAGGGGCAAAAAAGAGGACGCAGGGAGCGGAGGACGGGCCCCAGGCGGACGGGCCGTGAGGTCTTGGGGCGCTGAGCCTGGAGGAAAGAGGAGGGAGGGATGCGGGCTGGCCGGCCCTAGCACAAAGGGCGAGTAGGACGACCTCCGTCCCTGGGGACAGCTCCTGGGACTGGAAATAGCTGCAGCTCCTCGGATCTCCTGCGGAGCCGGGGCGGTCTCCGCCTCTGCGCGCTCCTAGGAAGAGGCTGAGCGGGCGCCTCTCGGGCACGGATCAGTTGGCGTCCCGCAGGCGGCAGAGGACTGGACGAAGTGCCCTAGCGGTCCCTTCTGGCTCCACAGTTCAGAGGGTTCGGGGTTGACAGCCCCTTTTCGGCAACTTAGGCGGGCGACAGCGTCGGAGAGAGGCATGGAGAAGGCGCGACATTGTCCGCCCTGAGGTGTGGCATGTAATTGCATCCCCGGCCTGAGGAGTTTGGACGCTGGTCTCTGTGGGCAGGGTAGCCCCTTCCTCGCCCACGGCTGGATCATCCCCGGGCTCGGTCTCTGAGCTTGCAAGAAAGGGGGCCAAAGAGCCCATCCGAGGCCCTGCGGGTGCTAGGCGCGAGGGTGGGGAAGGCTGGACTGAGGAGGTAGAGGAGATGGCCGTGCACGACGGGAGGCTGGTGGCCGCGAGGAGTAAGCGGGCCCTCGGCTACCGGCGCAGGATGCTGTCTGCCCCACATGGCCCCGAAGAGAGGCTTTCCTGTGCCCAGCGCTTCCCTGGCTGGGGAGCCGTCGGGATGGGAAGAGCTGCTTCCTCTTTGAAACTGCCAGACGCCCCCTCCCCAATTCAGACCGAGGCTCGGATCCGCCGAGGGCGGCAGGTGCTGCTGACCACGATGTCGAATTTTCTTTGGAAGGGGTCTCAGACGTTTTTTGAGAGGGGGCAACTTCTCCGTCGCCCCCCCGAGAGGGAGGAGCTTTTTCTTCTGCGGGGCGGGATTTGCCCGTAGCGCACGTGGCGAAGGCTGGGGCTGGCCGGGCGCATGCGTAGCGAGAGGCGAGCGTGTCCGGGGCCGGAGGCGCAGGCGCGCGCTCCACTGCTCCTGCGCGGCGCTGGTTGTTGGGTGAGTGGCGCCCGCGGGCGCGGCCGCGTTCACGGAACGATAGCGGGGGGCGGCCGGCTGGGGAGGTCTGCGGAGAAGGCGGGGAAACCGCAAGCTCAGCCCCCGAGGAGGAGAGGGGGGCCAGCAGCTGTCTTGCCGCCACCCTCCTTCGGCTCGGGTGGCTGACCTCCCAAGCCTTGCTCGCAGGGTTGCGGCAAGAAAGCCGCCAGGGGCGCTTTGCGAACGCTCAGAGACAGCCGTCCCGATCTTCCTCTGGAATGGAGAGCCAAGGGCTACGGCCCTGGCGCGAATCTCGCCTCCGGCTCTCCCTGGCCGGGCGGGGCGGGCGCATGATCGGCTTGCAACCCCTCTCCCCTCCCCACCCCGGCGGGGCCAGATCGGGAGCAGCGCCGGGCGCCCGACCCCTCCCACGGCCTGGCTGGCTGGGCGGCGGGAGGGTTCGGCCCGCGGCGCTCGGCTGCCTTCGCCGGCTGGGAAGGGCGGCCGGGAGGCGCCTGGGAACGTTGCGGAGGCAGCGGGCGGGCCTGGGAAGGCTGGGTCAGGCACCTGTCGGAAGGCCGTTGCGAAATGCGGCTTCGTCCCCTCCTCCAGGGGGTCCCCGGGCAGCTGTCCTGGCCCATCCGCCGCGGCGCTGCCCTTCCTGCCCCACCTTTGCACGGACGCCGGAGAGATGGGTTGAAAGGCAGTTCCTGCAGATGAAACTGGCCGCAGGACCCCATCCGGCTGGAGACCCCCGCCTCCTCTTGGCTCCAAGGGTGGGGGAAGCGCTGGAGGTTTTCGCTCCCACAAGAACCCCCCTGCCGAGCTTAGTGTCCCGCTGCCCAGCTGGGATTGATGGTGGTGAAGGAGCTGTAGTTTCACAGTCCCTGGGGCTTCCTGAAATGGGGGGGGGGCCTGTGAGCCAGCACTGCCTGATGGACAGACAGACCGACCTTCGAAGCCTAACTTGTTCTTTTGCTACCGGCTGGAGCAATTGATGAATCTGGGACACTTCCCCTCCCTGCGGTTTAGGGGCTTTCCTGGCAGATGGAGGACTCTGCTTTTCTCCTTAGAACTGGCCCAGGGGATCCATGTGGCCTGTGTTGGCCAGGACTGTCCCCCGAGGGTATGCAGGGCAGGAGTTTTCTGCTTTGCTGCCTCCCCCTTTGGGCCAGTTTGCAAGACCTGTTTGGTGCAGTCCTGCTTGGGGCTAACAGCCAACCGTGCTGCAAACCCCATGTGGAGACTGTTGGGTTTGCAGGTTGCCACATCTCTTCCTCCTTTCCCCATTGAAGGCTCCTGTCCCCTGCAGTTGCTATCGCTGCTGCTTTGATGCCATTTAGGGATCCAGAGCAGACTATTGGACTGGGCTCTCGCCTTAGCCATTTCCTCCTCTTCCAAAGCCACTGTGGCATTGGAAAGTACCTTTTTAAGCTCCTTCCTGCTGCCCCCTGAAGCAGAGGCCACCTGGTGCTGCTCTGCTGAATGTGAGGAGCCCCCTTTGGTTGCTGGCAGGGAGCAAGATGTGACATCAAGATGGGCTGAACATCCCATCCTGGCACAAGGCATGCAACAGAAAGAAAGCCAGGTGGGAAACAGGGCTGCAGTCAATGTTCTCCATGGTTACCGAAGGTCCTTTCCTTCCCAGATATGTCCAGCCTCTGCCAGGCCCGCCCTCCCCCACTTAACTGCCCTGGGAAGACATGCCTGTGTGGCGTCCTCAGCTTCCTTCTCCCACAACTGCTTCTCTCTGCTTGATGCCCTTCTAGCTGGACCTGGCCATTGTCCTCCCTGACATGGAGCCCCAAGAGGTTGCCCATACCCTTGGCAAGGCTTTCCCTGGCTTTTTCGGGGAGTGACCGCATCTCTGCCAAGGCCTCTGGGGTCCCTCCAAAGCAGCAGCTGCCCACACCTGGATTCTTCTCAAGAGACGGATATTGGCTTGCTGCCTACCATATGAGCCCTCTTCACAGCTAGGCTAGGTTCTTCCAGGGCAGGCAGGCCAGTCCCATCCCCTTGAGGTGGACTTCTCAAGCAGCAAAGCACATGGCTGCTGGTGGTGCTTTTCACACAGGGAGCATCATTCTGCATCCCAGAAGGTACCAGCAGGCTTTGGCACTGCTCCTATGAAGAGAGGTCCAGATAGGAGGGGCTCTTGAGTCCTCCAGTCCAGGCTCTGCTCTGGGCAAAAATCTTGGTTAAAGCGTTTGGGCAAGTGGTGGTCCAGACTCTGCTGGAACTTTCCAGGGGAGGGGAGCTGGCCACTACTCATGATCTCTGGCAACACTTCAGAAGGGACTCCCCCGTTTGGGCTCTGGATCAAAGGAGAGCAGAGCCAGGGCAGGTCCTTTAAAGAGATCAGTTTATGACTCCTGGCAGTCCACATTGCCCTTCTGTGAAACCTTTCCATTTTTTCTGACCTTTTTTTCGTGCTCAGGAGAGAGACAATTCTGCTTTTGACCAAAGAGGAGCAATTACTTTCTATGACTTCCTAAATTGGATGTTATTGCATAATTGTAATTACAAAGTTAAATTCGTATTCAGAAAATTATCTGGAAATTAGACTGGGAGTTGAGAAGCAAGGCAGGGCGTTTTTCTGAAAAGACCCCGATTTTGTCCTTATTGCCATCAGGAGCTGAGCTAGATCCCCAAGAAGGCTTTAAAGCTCCATCTTCATCTTCAAAATACTTGCCTGGGAAGGGCCATTGAGGAGCCTGCTCAGGAAAGCATCCAGACAGAAGCACAGTCTCTGCATGTGGGAAGGGAAGTGGGAGGCTTCTCTGGGTCATAGGCAGCAGATACTGACCATTATTTGTCCACATTGGTCAACTCCAAGAAGACTCCTGCAGGATTTGGGGCTCTTCCCCACCTACTGTCTACTGCTGATGATCTATGGCACAGACCCCTGAGCATTGCAGCCTCATGGGGCATAACAGTTTCCGGGGAACAAATTCAGGGTTGTGGAGGTGAAATCTGTTTGCTTGAAAGAGGCTGGAACAGGAATCTCTGCACATGCCATTTGCATTTGCAGGAAGATGGGCTTTGATTCTCTTTGCCTGAGACTTCTCCTTTTGTGGGAGGAGGCGGGGAATCCTCTCCAGCAATTGCATTTTGACCACATCCTCCTTGAGCCTGGGTGAAAATGGCATGGAGAGGCTGAGAATTGGGGAGGTCCTCCTGCTGCTGCCGCCTCCTCTCAGCAGGAAGGGAGATGCAGAAGTTGGAAGGCTGCCAGTCCCAGAGGGGAGCCATCTTCCTTGGGTCTTCAGGGCAGGCCTCAGCCTCTCGCTGCCTGGAGAAGGCATGGTGCTTCGTTAGGGCGACAAAGTGGCAAGATGAACTGAGGCTGGGCCCTCATCTCTTCAACAACCCCCAGTTCTTGGGTCTGCTTGACTTCCAAAGAAACACAGAGAGAAGCTGGCTTCACAGCTTCCTTTGCACAACGACAGCCAAGGTCAATGACAGAAGCTGTGTTTGCCTGGCAGTTGCTGGGGGTTTGTGAGGCTGACTCACAAATGTGCCTGGTGATGTGCAAATCCTGACTAGTTGATCATAGAACTGTGGAAACAGAGCATGTGATAATCCAAAAACTAAGTTAAAACTGCTATGTACTTGCATCTATGGTGTTACAGAAGCCCTGAGTTAGCCCTCAGACTGCAGAGGAATTGGGGAGGGCACAGCCATGAGAGGCATTGTGGGGGCTACAGAAGAGCAATTCATTTATCACTTCTCAGACTGAAATCTGAGTCTATGCCTGGATGCTGGCAGGAGAGGCTGGGGGCCTTGCTTCCCCAATGCACGCCCTCACTGGAGAATCCAAGGGAAGGCTGGAGTGCTGATCTTGGCCAGATGGTTCAAAGGAGCCTGGCCAGAAAGCAGAGGCAGGAAGGAAGGTCAGCTGGCAGGCCAGTTCCCTCCATGGCTGGGGAAGGAGCCTCTCCCTCTGCTGCCAAGAGGAGAGTTGCATAGGAGACAGCAGGGGGGCGGTCCCCTCTAAATAACTCCAGCGTGCATTACCAGGAAATCAACAGGGACCACTAGAAATCCTACGTGGGGAGGATGACTGTGCTGTGGGGGAGATGATATTCCTGATTGCACCTCCCACATTTTGAATGGAATCCCTCCAGCAGGAAGGCATACAAAAAGGGTTGTAATAAGAACACAGAAATTTGGGGATCAAAGCAGACAAATCCTGCTGGGAGAAAAGCAAAGGTAGTATCATTGTGGGAGTTAATTACAGAGCATCTGGAGAGGCAGGCAATAAAGAGGAGGCCCATCTGCATCAGGTGACCAAGTATTTCCAAAGAAGAGAAGCAGATTCCAGTTTTCCTGACCTCTAATTCCAAGAAGCTGATTCTGCCAAGACTCTCCTTGTTTTCTGGCTGGAGCAGTGAATTCTGCTGTCCTGAGGCTGCCCTGAGGAGCAGAGCAATTGGTTGAAGAACAAAGGCAACAGCGGCCTGGGAGGACATGAGCTGTCTTCTCTTGAACCCAGGATGTCACAGGGAAGAGAAGTAGAGAAGAATCCGATTCTCAGATCAGGAGAGAAGATAGATCCAGTGGCTTGAAATCCTGGAAAGTGCCCAGAAGGGTGGGAAATTGTCTGAAAGGAGAAACTGAAGGCTTCAAGAAGAAATTCTGGCCAGGGGGTGAATGCTGCACCACAGGAGGGCTTTGGGGGGCAAGATCAGTGGAGTCTCTGGGGCAGTGCCCAGTGCTGCTCACCATTTTTCTCCAGAGCTTGGATGAAGAGTTGGGATGCTTAGAAAGCCTGCACTGAGGGGGCCTGGGTTGGATTAGATGATCTCTTAAGTTCTCTTCCTGCCCCGGTATTCGAGGACATACAGTATTAGAGGTGACTAAAATGGATGGGGTGGTCTCTTGGGGGACATTTGAGGAGGCTGGGACAAGGTCCTCATCTTCCTCTGGGGTTAGGGTCCTGTTCGTGTCTCCAGGATTTTTCTTCTGAAGAGAGCTGCTGCCAGCCAAGCTGGACAACGATAATATGTGGCTTTGAGGACTTCCCAGGATGCTGAGATGCTGGCGGGTCAGAAGCCAAGCTTGCCGGCCGAGTGGGGCCTTAACAGGGTTCTGCTGCAAAGACTTTGCTCTGCCTAGAGAAGTTTGGAAATCCAGCTGCTGATCTGAAGTGGTTGGTGGTAATTGAGCCTCCTGGGTAATGGCAGACCACCTGTAGGCTGTCCAGGCCCCACAGTGCAGATGGGCATGAAACCTCTTCAGAAGCCTTCTGGACTGAGAGGGCTGTTCTTACCAGGCCAGGCTGAGAGACTCCCCAAGGGCACCCCCTCCGCCTTCAGGGGCCAAAGGCGAGCTGAGTGCCCTGGCAGTCTCTCCCTTTTCTGCAGGGGTGATCCCAGGGATAGCTAGCCCCTGACCTTCCCCCACTGCCTGCTGGGACTTTGCCCCAGCCCTGGGGTCTTCCCAGGCCCCTCCTTGGCTGGCCCCCACTGCAAGGACAGAGGGCTGGTCAGCGATGGGTGAAAAAGCTCCGAAAGAGGGAAGCATGGAATGGGTGCATTTGCTGCGTTGCTTTCCTGCTTGTGGAAATCCTTGAAGGGCTTAGTATGGTGCCTTCACTGCATCCTGTGGCACAGCGACACAGCCATTACTCTGAGGCTGATGTGTCTCTTTTGGGGTCCATGAGGGTAACTTTAGCCTGCACTTGGTCACTTTCTGCTTCCAGCAGCAGAAGCAGGGCCTCAGTTCTCCCAGGCAATCCTCTTTCTGACCCCAGACTCACCAGGACTTACTTTCTCCCCAGACAATTAACCCTGCTCTGTCCTGGGCTTCTTTTTCAGCATCCCTGGAATGGCTGGCAGTGGCCCTTGGTTGACCTTCCTTTGAACTAGACGCTCATCAGGAATTGGCCCCGGCCAAGAGGGTGAGTCTTCCGCAGGGCCAGCAATACAAAGGGACAGGAGCATCCAGGACCAGGTGCCTCTTTGGGGTCCTGGCAGTGTCCCTGGGCATGCTGTCCCAAGAGCAGCACTGTTGGGGAGGGCTAGATGCAGCACCTCAGCTTTTGACGTTGGTTGACTTGTGGAACAACTTACCACCAGATGTGGTGGCTGCACTACTACAGTGGGTGCCTATGAAGTGTCCTTTCCTTTCCCTTCTTTTCCTTCCTCCATCCACATCTGAGCTGCAGCCTCAAAGGCTGTAGAGCAGATGAGTCCTCTGGGGTGAGGTGGTACCCAGATGGAGCTGGGTCCTTTGGACTGTTGTGCTGTGAACCAGAGAATCTTATAAAGCAGATGGGAGGATGGGTTGGAGGCTTGGTCCAGCTCCTGCTGCAAATGCATTTAGGGGGTTGTTTTGTATGAAGCCCACCCCAGTCTCTTTTGGAAAATTCTCTTTTTGGGAAATTATAAGCATTCATTTTTGGCCACCTGGACCCTCTTTAGAAGTGGCCACACCAAATGATACAGGGGTGGGGAGTGGAAGGTTTGGAATTATGTGATGGTCCTCCCTTTGGGGATGAGCCTCCCATTTCCCAGATGGCCGCCTCTGTATGGGTTTGGGAGTGAAAAAAGGGATTGGTGTAATCTGGTGAGATGAATGCTAAGGGGGAACCACTCAAAAACATAAAGATGATGACCACAACAGTGCAAGCAAATCTTGGCCCCTTTTGTGTGCCACATGTGTGAAGCTCCAAAAGCCATTCCTTGACTTTCTTGACTGTGTGTGCAGACACTCTGGAGGGAGCACAAGTGGGACAAGAGGCAGTGGGGGTCCAGCTGGCTGTTGGGTGGACACACATTCCATCCTTGGGAGAGGTGCCTTTCTGTGCATTTGGCCAGTTCCCGGCAAAATGGGGATATTGTGTGCCTTTTACAAATAGGAAGATTTTAAAAACTGTGGCTGGCTCCCTGAACCAGAGAGAGGGTTTCAGAACTCCCAAG
>JANHZU010010780.1:12425-24133 GCA_032468055.1 Acrochordus granulatus | reverse complement strand
AGGCAGAAAACTTCATTGTGCTCTCTTTATGGGAGCAGCTAGGATCCCATCTCCAATTTTTCCTCCTGGATAAGTGTATCTCCCAACAGGGCCAAATTTTATGTAGAACCCAAACATCATTCCCCTCCATGAGTAATACCTCTATCTTTGCCCAGTAATTTTCTACGAAGCTGGAGGAAGTGGAATTAATGTCTTTAACAATTACTACAAGCCTTCCATCTGGAAGCATGCATACAATTTGGCCTGGAAATCACTGTCATTTATTATTGCAAAGATTAAGAAAACACTAGTTTTTCCAAGGGAGATTTGAGTACTGTGCTGTCAATTTGCTCTCTACTCCAGAACAAACAACTCAGAAGGTGGAATAAATAGAGATTGACTGATTGATCAATAGACAGACAGACAGATATGGTGGGATTTTTTTTTTAAATCTGATAGGCTGCCATTATGGTTTCTGAACTGCGTTTAAAAGTTACACAAATCTGTTTGGTGCCATATCTACTCAGACCTATAGTAATGTTAATCTTAGGAACATAAGTTAGCTCATAATAAGTCAAGCTTTTTTTAATATTATTCACAGCAACCTTACCCCAACTGATATTTTCTAGATGGATTGGAGTTTGCATTAATAACATATCTAGAGGAGAAAAAGTTGGACCGCTTTTCTCCAACTGGATCCCTCCAAATATCTTGAATTTTAGCCTCTCTTTGAGGAACACCAAGTTGGAATAAATCTGCTTTATGCACTACACAGCAATAGCTGTTAAGGATTGTAGAGAAGAGATCTTCCTGATACCAACTGGAGATACCACAACTGAATTTGGAATACACTTACTTTGCATGGAAACTTATGCATAATACAGAGTTCTAGTAAACAGCTATATTTTAAATTTCCATTTGCTTCATGAGAAGCAACAGTATTATGTTGTTCATAATATCTGGAAAACCCCAAGCCACCCAACTTGCACATATTTTTTAAAAAGTCAAGACCACATTTCACTTATTGAACTTTGAATTGCTGAGAAGTCTATCACAGGAACTTCCCCCTTCTGCTAGCTCTCATATTACTTAATATTTGCTGTAAGGATAATAATTTTTAAATATTTGTGGCTGTTAAGAAAGCATCCCTCCCTATCCTCTAAATCTTTTTTAAAACAAGTAAGTCTTCATGATTTTAGAGGTTCATGTGGCTTGCCTGATGAACTGTATATGGCCTTTTTTTATGAATTGGAAAGAATATTTAGGTCCAAAGTTAGAGCCAGATTCCCACCTGTTTAAAAGTGGCTTCCACAAGGTTGGCAGGAAACATATTCCTGAAAAGACAGAGAAAACTGGTCAAGGAAATAGAATTTTAAACACAAAACTTCACAAGCTACAAGCTACTTTATGCAATTGTTTATAATATAAGACATGTTTATCTAGCTAATAGCTTCATGGGGTATGTGATTTTCCCATTTTTTCCTGTCGTAGAACTTGGGCAAAATTGGAACAGTATGATATTCTGTTAATTAAAGGTTTCTTAATTAATATTTTTAAATATTTATTGTTAACACCACTGGCATAAAAAGTTGAAAGCTGGGAAAAAGTTGAAAACAACTAATGTAATACTTCTGTAAGAGGTAAAGTTTTCCTCTTTCAGTCATGTCCGGCTCTACAGAGCAGTGCTCATCTCCAATTCACAGCCAAGAGAGCCAGCGTTGTCTGAAGATGCTTCCCTGGTCACACAACCAGCATGACTATATGACAATGCACACGGAACGCTGTTACTTTTCCCACCGAAGGCAACACCTATTAATCTACTTGCATTTTGCACACTTTTGAACTGCTAGGATGGCAGGAGCTGGAGCAAATAACAGGAGCTCAGCCCATTATGCAGCATCCGGGTCTCAAACTCAGGCTGACAATCTTCATGCTGACAAGCCCAGTGTTTTAGCTGCTAGGCCACCGTACCCCTCGATACTTCTATGCCACAAAGTTAATTTCTAAGGTTATTTCACAACTATACACCTGTAGCCATTTGGAATTTCATTGTAGGCTATTACTGTATTTGCCAGCAGATTTCCTTAAGTGTGATCTGTACAGATTTATGGTTGGATAAATTGCACCCGATGTCAAATCCAAATCATTCATATCATATATGAATCTGGCAATGCATTTTTCCCACACTTTCAATTAAAAATTAAATTCTGAATCAGCGTGTGATGAGAAAGACATTTATCAGATAAAAGCTGTAATTTGTGTGACGGAAAATGTAATTATGTTGCAATGAATGTTTCATGTTTAGGAAATGTTTTCAGTTTTTCCCATATTACAATATTGCCTTAAAAATAGGTGCCTAACACATATATCTTCAACTCCCCAAGACATCTAAAATTATTCCCTTTCAATTGCCTTTGTAAGTTCCAAACAATTCTGACTTCTCCATATAATCAAATCATCTGGTGTCATAGATTCTATTCATGTACATGAGGAATTTCATTAATTCTGTTTGTGATTTGGATGAAAGACGCTACGGACATGCGAAGGGTGACTTTGGTGATCAAGTAATTGATTAGCAGTTTATGATGGACAATTAATCTGGAGCAACAGTTGGGGGAATTTGCATTGAAGAGGAACTAGATATGAGGGTCATAGCAATCTTCCGAGTTGTGCCTCACTGCTGACATTGTAATTAACTGCACTGAAATACAATTAGGATTTCATGGAAGAAGAAACAGCCATCAGATGCTCAATAGTGACCAAAGGTTATGAAGTTTTTTAAAGGCTACTCTAAAAATTCCTGCTCTTGTCTGATCTCAGAAGCTAAGCAGGGTCAGGCCTGGTTAGTATTTGGATGGGAGACTGCCTGGGCAGGGGGGCGGCATAGAGGATCTCCAAGTTCCCTTCCAGCCCTATAATCTTATGATTCTAGCATTTTATTTCTTCATTATTCTTTCTCTTGTAGGAATTAGGACTTCTCTTAATAGAAGTTACTGGAATTCTTCCAATATTTTTTAAATAGACTGTTGTGTCCCATGGTAAATCATTCTTTAAGATTATCTTTGTTGAAGTGACCAAAATATAAGATAAGGTCATATTTCAGTAGCAGCTTAGAGTCACTTCAGTTCTAACAGAGTACTGGGCCTGACAGACAACTTTAGTACACCATTAAGTAAATTACCCTGTGTGTGGTGGCAATAGTTGTAATAATTGTGGAGGATATGCAGTTAGTTTGCAATGAAGCCCTCTTCCATTTTGTAGAAACACAAAAGCAGCCGGCATACAAAACTGAGCAGATATTTTTATTAACTCCATCAAATTCTTGGAAAAAACTGTAATCTCCTGATTTTGAAATACCAGATTTCAAAGAACAGTTTCTGCTCATGTTGAAATTATGCTGTTTAACATGAGATTGGTGCTTTTGCAGTTTCCATTAGTGTTATATGATATTTCAATTGGTTTATTGGAGGTAGAATTGAGGCTTGATGCTGAAATCTTTCTAACTCTCATGCATATCAAATTTTGACTGATTATTTGTAATTATTTGAAAATGGACACATCATTCTCAAAGGTTACAGTGACAGTATTTTTTGGAAACAGGGCTATTTGGGCAGCACATAGATCTATGCCTAGATATTTTGGTTTTTATGAAGATGTGATGCTCTTAGAAGATCCCTTTACTCACAGTCGCATTCTTATAGTTCTTCATCTCTTTCATATTCTCTGTTAACCATATTGAACAAATAAGCAGTTAAGATTATATCAGTGTTTAATTCTGGAGAGGTATAAACCAAATGCTTCTGATTTTAGTCCTGCCGTGGCTTGTCTTTGGCAAATGGAGAAGAAATAATGTTTTATTGTCAGCAAGATCCTCACATTTCAAGGAGGTGTCACATTTTCTTTCTTCTTTATCTGCTGAGCTGATGTATTTCTTCTTGCTTGCCTTCAGGCTTTTCTGTGCAGCAGTCTTAAGCTACTTGTCTCCTTTGACACAATGGGCTGGGAATGAAGCTGGTTTAAGACATGTTTAGTTTTCATTCTCTTTTTCAGCTTTGATAACAATGCTGGCCAGATGGTCTGCCTGAAGAGCTCCCCACCAACTGGTCAATTTCCCTCATTGCTTACCCTTCCACTCAAAGGGGAAAGCAAGCTGAACCACTTTTGTTTCTGTAGACAGTCTTTAAGGACATCTGATTTCCACTGATAGAGATTTTGTATGAGATTCCTGTTGTTAACTCCCCATTACCCTTGACACCTCCTGTCTAGCACATCCAGCAGTGAACTTCTATGCCTGTGTAGTTTTATAATTCTTCCAGTCACTTGAGCTAGAAGAGGAAATTGACAAAACTTTACCAGATTTTTTTAAAAAGTCCAACTCTCCTGAAAATATTTTTAAAAAATGATCCAGTGTGTCTTTGGTCCACCATTCATTTGTTCTCTTTGACCAGCTATGGCTTGCACTCCAATTGCTGAATAACTGGATAGGAACAATGAATCAATGGTTACAAGGGATACAAAAGGAATGCTTGAAGCCTGGCTTACCAAGCATATAGGTAAAAAATATCCAAATATCCACCAAAAAGTGGAGGGCAGCAAACAGTGACAAAGAGGATGGGACAGCCTGACAGCTCCATACAGCAATCAGTAGATTTACAGATGTAGCCTAGAACAAATTAAAGTGCAGCAAGTAATGGCAATGGAATTGCCATTGGAAGTAGAACAGAAAAGTACGCTTGTGACTTTGTACTGAGACAGGGACAATCGGAGGGCAATGGCATCCATTCTGAAGCACTGTCCAGCTTCAGAAGAGCCCTAGGTCTTTGGCAAGCCCTTTAATTTCCTCTCAAATCCTCGGTTTGCCATTCTGAACACTAAATGCAATGTAAGACAACATGTAGTACAAAATGCTTTGTAATAAGGCTGTATGACATTTTTCTTAGATTTTCAGTTTCCAGTCAAAAGATATGAAAGTTTTCTCATCCTCCATAAGACATGAAAGTTTCAGTTTTCAGTAATAAAATATGAAAAAATTACAGCTTCATAAACTCTGTCTGAATCACTGGCCATGGAAATCAGGGTCTACTTGCTGCAATATTCGGATGTCAGTGAAGATATGTAGGTATGTCCACATCAGATATCTATGTGTGATTATCTATTATCATTAATTAATATTGGACTAAGGGTGCATTCAGGGACATACAGTTAATAAACATGTCAGCTGCATCCACACTCTGCCAATGGCTCAGGACCATGAAAAAGACTCACTCCCTACTTAATTATAATGGGGTCTAAAAATTAGATGTATTTGCACATAGCCCTGCTTCCTGTTATAAACTGCTTTAAGTTTGATTTTCTTCTGAGTGTATACATACATTCCATCACTATTCAGGTCAAGCACTTAATTCTTCTCCTTAGGCATCTATTACTTATTTTTAGCAATTAGGGCAAATGATGCCCACGAAGCAAGAAAGGAAAAAAATAGCATGCTAAAATATTGTTCAACTTAATTCTTAGAATAAGAGAGCTCCAGTCAAGTTCCATTTGACCATGAAA
Organism: Acrochordus granulatus; assembly: GCA_032468055.1. Lineage (NCBI taxonomy): Eukaryota > Metazoa > Chordata > Lepidosauria > Squamata > Acrochordidae > Acrochordus > Acrochordus granulatus. Next base: position 18,601 of record JANHZU010010780.1, on the reverse strand, counting down.
CTCACTAGGTAACTTTAGGCCAATAACTGTCTCTCAACCAATCTTCCTCACAGGGATACTTTTCCATGAAGGGAAATTATAAATAATCTATATCAGTGTTTTTCAGACTTGGCAACTTTTAGATGTGTGGGTTTCATACTGGCTGAGGCATTCTGGGAGTTGAAGTTCATACATTTTAAAGTTATCAAGTCTGAAAAACACTGATCTGTATCGTTTTACGAAAGACAAGCGATTTCATGGCAGCAGCTATGTGTAGGGAGAAACCATCTAACAAGCTACTTAGGTTCTTTTCAATGAATTCATCACTGACCTTCAGCACTCATGGATTTCAAAACGTATCTTTTAAAACATGATCATTCACCAGAGTATCGTTCAATATGCCATGTCTGACTTTCATAAAAGCAGAAGAATGAATATCATTACCGAATTAGGTCCAACAATGCATCTGCGGAACTCATGATTGGCTTTGCGCTTTCTTCGGTATCTTCCTTCTGAGCTGCTCCACCAGGATGGATAATGGAGACCATGATGATTCCCACAATCACAGCCACAAATGTAGTCCAAAGATAGTAAGTGATTGTAATGATGCCTAATCGACTAGACGTTTTAGCATCGAGAGCTGCTAGTCCAGACATAAGGCTGTTGAAAGAAAATACACCGTATGTCTTTTCTTCCCCCCACGTGCAATTAGGTGTATTATTATATCCAGGGAAAGGGCAACAAATACTTATCTAGCCTTTTCTCTGAGCAAAGGTGATCAAAGGAAGACTTGCTTTCACTTTTTATTTTTGCAGGAGAGAGACTATAGGAAGGAGCTAACCAGGAAAGAGTTAGCAGAAAGCAGAAAGCCATATTTGGAACTTTCATGGAAGTTTCACCATTCATAATTTATGAATTAAATTATTATTCATAATTTATGAATTAAATGATTACAAAGTAATCCATACTTTGTGTTCAGGTTTCAGGGCTTAGGTTAAATAAAAAAAGTACAACCATACTGACTTCACTCTAAAGTTACATCTGTGTTGTGTGTTTGACACAACAAGCAAGAAAGTATTCTGCAGGTAGTCCTCGATTTACAACCATTCATTTAGCAACTGTCTGAAGTTCCAATGGACTGAAAAAAGTGACTTGCAACCAGTCCTTGTACTTACTGTCACAGTTTCCCACTGTCATTTGACCAAAATTCAGAGGCTTCACAATTGTATTTATGATGGTTTATGATGGTTGCAGCAATCCAGAGTCTAGAAATTGCCATTTGCGACCTTTCCAGTCAGCTTCTGATAAGAAAATCAGTGGGGAAGCTGGATTCACTTAAAAACTACAGGATTCACTTAACAGTTGCTTCATAATCATGGCAAAAAAATCCATAAAATCGGGCCCAACTCACTTAACAACTGCCTTGCTCAGCAAAGGAAATTTGGTCCCAAAAGGACAACTTTTGTTTTAAAACAGAGAATGGAACATATCCTTTTAGTCTCAATAGAAGCTGCCTGCTTAACAAATCTAGCCATACTATGATGTCAGAAAGAAATCACTAAAATTTAATTATCTTTAGTTCCAATAGTTTTAAAATACAGGCAACACCATAATCCAGCCATGAACTAAGCAAACAACATTTGCATATAAATGGCAAAATAATGTCATTTCTTAATTTTATATCAACCAAGTAAAGTCAGTCACTGGGATTGATAACATACTAATCTGAGTTTTTGGACATCTTAATTTTATATCATATTCTGGGATGGAATTATTATCAAAATAAACAAATGTATTAATCTCTTCCCACTTCACCCTCAATACTTCTTCATTTTTCTTTTTCATTACAAAATGGGCTCATATGTATGTAAGTGAGGCTAGATCCAGCCAGATAACATAAAAGTACTCTTTGTGTATAGTAAACATTACAGTATATCTAAGTATATTTTGCAACTATTAAATGTCTCCAAGACCTGATCCTGCTATTGAATATATAAAAAGCATTTCATAGCTATTTCATCTCTTTGACCTTTGTAGATTAATCTAGAAAAATGGAGGTGGTCATGATAAAACGTGGTAGAATCTTATATGAAAGATTCTGTAACATTATGTGATTGAGGCAGAGCAATTGGTTATCATGCTGACAGTATTCATGAACTGTATCTTTTTGCATATCTATAATTTTTACAGATTTAGAAGGCCATAAAAATCCAAGTCAGTCCAATACAATGATGCAGTTTTATAATATACAAAAACCCAGAATAAAATGATTGTTATACTGAAATGATTTTTATAAAATAATTGCTGGATTTCAAATTTAAGGACTCTAAATTAGGCAAAATAATAAGACACTTGTGGCTGATCTTTGAGCCATGGCTTTGTCAGGTTAAATCCTTAGATGGAACGAAGAGGGGTTTTCAGTCCTTGTTAAGTATAGAGGAGATGTAGGCTTCATTGGTGCTTTCTCAAAATCTTACTGAGAAAAAATAAGTCCTCCATAGTTTATAAATCCAGTCATATTTGTTTTGTATCTCAATGTATCTCAAAAGATAGGAAACTGAATATTTTTAATAATAAGAATTTATATTGTATACAAATATGCATTCTGTAAAATTCCCTGTTGCCTTTGTAAAGATTTTAGCCATATAGATTTTAGATTTTCTTTTTCCTGGCCAACATGGTTGTTGTTTGTCTTTAAAGGATTAATTTTGTTTATCTTCTCGTAAGAATGGCATAATTCTTAGGCAAGAATAGCTTTCCAATAAAGGATATTCAAAAGAACATCTAGTTTCAAAAGACAATCCAGCTGTCTTTATCAGTATAAATTGTAGCATATCTGAGATAAAACAAAGACTGGCAAAGCTTTCAAGAGAACACTTTATTAACAGTGCCAAACTCACATTATAAATGGTTTCTTCTTTATAATATGGCGAACCTCATTTGATAAAGTCATGCTGAAGTAGAGCTTATCCGCTACCATCCATTACCAAAACATTAAAAAATTATATCCTGAAAATTAGTAATTAGTCCACTTTATATTTGTCAATTTCTAATCCTCCAGATTTTGTTTATAGATCATTGTAAGGGAAAAAAATATTTCACTGTATTTAAGGTCACTGTATTTTTGTGTATGCTGTCTTTTCTAGAATGTTTATTCTTTAATATCAGATACTAGAAAATTATCCATGATTACAGATACATTATAGCCTCCCAGATGCTGAGTATAATAAAGTGCTCTTTCAAGTAATGAGAAGATAATAGTTGATCTCTAAAAGAAAGCAATGCTTAAATGGTTATTAAAAAAAATAAATGTTTTGCTGCTTGATTTAATGCATTAGAAATAGCAGGTTTACTGTTCAAATAAAATAGGCAAAAAGAAGAAATCAAAAAGCTTCTTTTAGAAGGGAGTTTAGTTGGAGGCACTGAATATTCCAAAAAGCAATTTAGGACACAAATCTATTCTCCTATCGATGTTATTATCTAGCCATCCAGCTGAGAGAGAGAGAGAGTTAGTGAGAGATTACAGAATAAGTTTCAATATAAAATAATAATTTTTGTTTCTAATTAAGCCAAAAGTATAATCAGACTTGTCTAATGGAAACTGGTTATAGACTTCAGTACTATGGAAAACTAGTTATCAGCTTTCCCCAAATTAGTGACCTTCAGATGTAAATCCTACAATAATTGCAAGACAAATTGACCTTTAATCAGTATATTCTGTTCCTTCACATTTCCACATCCCTCATTTTCAACCAATTTCAGTGCCTTGTTTTTTGAACCTGTCATGCTAAAACTAATTCAAAAACGGATGTTCCAATATCCTCTTGTTAAGTCCTTTTGTAATATCCTGTGTTTATTTAATCTATATTTTATAATTATAAAGCACATTTAATATTCTAACTCCCTTTGCACACTAGGTAATGTTATACTTCCAAAGCTACAGTGTATAACTCAGATGTGGCTAGCACTGCACAAGGCATGTTGTTTTACTTGTTAAGTTAAACTATGGAATTCAGGAATGCAAAGGCTTAAAGTCCTGCAAAGATCCAAATGCTGTGGTCAGCTGCTTCTAGGATTGTTTTTCACTTAACAAGCCCATCCTACAATCCTTGGACTTCCTGGTGAACTCACATCAGGTATTTACTGTTTTCCAAGATCAGCTAGGCCCTATCTCTCCTTTATGATAGACATTTTATATTGAATAACAAAGAAATAACTAAACCTATTGACAAAAATAGCAATTAAGTCTACTATATACAGTACAGAATGTGTACTTCTTACAGCGCGTACAGTTATCTACACTAGTACCATAATAAAGGAGAAATGAGCTACTCTGGAACTCAAGTAGAAGCTATTGTCTCATGCTTTCCTTTTGTTTCAAGTATTTAATGAGAAGATAGCAAAAGAGCTGAACACACCTAACATCTTTATAAAGATAAGTTCAAAACTTTAAGCCTTATAGCTAGCAAGCATCTTATTAAAATGGTGACAATATACTTGTCCATTCCATGAGGCTAAGTAAGGTATTTGAAATTTGGCAGATATAAATATCTTCCAAGTATTAGTTTGAACCATTTTCTAGAGCAGCCATTATTAAGGGTTTTCAATTGTTCTACTCTTTCTGAATAGTGGCAAGGAAACTAGCTGGAAGATTCACAAAACTGAGATGTACATTGGATTTTGTTGTTGTTGTTCAGTCACTCAGTCGTGTCTGACTCTTTGCAACCTCCTGGACAGCAGCATGCCAGTCTTCCTTGTCCTGCACTACCTCCCAGAGTCTGCCCAAACCCACACCCATTGCATCTATAATGTGATCTAACCATCTTATCCTCTGCCATCTCCTTCTCCTTTTGCCTCCAGTCTTCCCCAACATCACAGCCTTTTCCATTGAGTCCTCTCTTTGCATTAGGTGGCCAAATATTTGAGCTTCAGCTTCAGTATCTGTCTTTCCAGTGAACAGTCAGGGTTGATTTCCTTTAGGATTGACTGGTTTGATCTCCTTGCAGTCCAAGGGACTCTCAAGAGTCTTCTCCAGCACCACAATTCAAAGTCATCAATTTTACAGCACTCAGCATTCCTAATGGTCCAATTCTCACAGCCATACATTACTACTGGGAAAATCATAGTTTTGACTATACGGTCCTTCGTTAGCAAGTGATGTCTCTGCTTTTTAATATGCTGTCTAGATTTACCATAGCTTTCCTCCCAAGTGTCTTTTAATTGCATGGCTGCAGTCACTGTCTGCAGTGATCTTGGCGCCCAAGAAGATACAATCTGTCACTGCTTCCATTTCTTCCTCTTTTATTTGCCAGGAAGTGATGGGACCAGTTGTCATGATCTTACTTTTTTTAAAGTTGAGTTTCAAGCCAGTTTTTGCACTCTCCTCTTTCACCCTCATCAAGAGACTCTTCAGTTCCTCTTCACTTTCTGCCATTAGAGTGGTATTGTCTGCATATCTGAGGTTGTTGATATTTCTCCCAGCAATGTCTATGTATATTCTCATTAATCAATGTCATGTCTTGGAGCAAACTTTCATCAAAAAAAAATTTTTTTTTTGCAAACTAATTAAAAAAAGGCAACTGGCCTTTTTTATTTTTAGATGTTACAGAGAAATATTTCAACTCCCATCTGGGTGTCTTCATCAGCCTCATATGAAAAAGAAAAAACTCGATAATTTTTCCCTGGCTATCTTAATTCCAGCTTGTGATTCACCCAGTCTGGAATTTCTCATGATGTACTCTACATATGAATTAAATAAGCAGGGTGACAATATACAGCCTTGTCATACATGTTTCCCAATTTTGAACCAATCAATTGTCCACATCCAGTTCTAACTGTTGCATCTTGACTAGCATACAAGGTTCTCAGGAGACAGGTAAGGTGTTCTGGTACTCTCACTCTTTAAGAATTTGCCACAGTTTGTGATCCACACAACCAAAGTCTTTAAAGGTCAATGAAGCAGAAGTAGATGTTTTTCTGGAACTCCCTTGCTTTTTCTATAATCCAGCGAATATTGGCAATTTGATCTGTTGTTTCTCTGCCTCTTCAAACCCAGCTTGTACTTCTGGTAGTTCTTGGTTCACATAATGCTGAATCCTATTTTTGTCCTTTATCATGCCCATTTTTCCCTTGATATCTCCAATTTTCTTGAAGAGATCTGTAGTCTTTCCCTGTCTATTGTTTTCCTCTATTTCTTT
>JANHZU010010780.1:0-12325 GCA_032468055.1 Acrochordus granulatus | reverse complement strand
CGCTGTTCATTTAAGAAGGCCTTCTTATCTCCCCTTGCTGTTCTCTGGAAATCTGCATTCAGTTGGGTATATCTTTTCCTTTCTCCCTTGCCTTTTGCTTTCCTTCTTTCTTCAGCTATTTGAAAGCTGCATCAGGCAGCTACTTTGCTTTATGTCATTTATGTTTCTTTGGGAAGTTTTAGTAGCCACCTCTTGTACAATGTTACAACACCTCCATCCATAGTTCTTCAGGCACTGTGTTTACCAGATCTAATCCCTTAAATCTATTCATCACCTGCACTGTATATTCATAAGGGATATGATTGAGGTCATGCCTGAATGGCCTAATGTTTTTCCTTACTTTTTTCAATTTAAGCCTAAATTTTGCAATAAGAAGCTCATGATCTGAGTCACAGTGAACTCCAGGTCTTGTATATACAGTCTCTGACTGTGTAGAACTTTTCCATCTTTGGCTGCAAAGAATTACAATCAATCTGATTTTGGTATTGACCATCTGGTAATGTCCATGTGTAGAGTCGCCTCTCAGGTTGTTGGAAACATGTATTTGTTATGACCAGTGTATTCTCTTGACAAAACTGAATTTAGGTTTTTTAAATTAATTTATATTTATAGTTCTCTGTTTAATTCATTGTCTTAATTTCTGAATAGTAGAAGCCTCAAATGTATTAACTCTGAAAAAGGGAAACATAAGGAGCCGACCATAAACCGATTCAGCTCATGCCTCTGTAGCTTGTTTTATTCCCTCCCCCATCAGTAGCCATCTGGATATTGCTTTGAAATGGATAGATTATAGGTGGATCTATCAGAGGGGATTAGAATGATTAGGACACTAATCCTGTCAAGAAATAATGGTCAAGCATTAATAACCAGTAGTTGGTATAACATACAAACTGTTTTTCATTCGTTCATCTTTTGAGTATATTTTCATTAAATTTCACTTCATAATTGCTTGCTATGGAAAAGCTACTGCTAAATAAATTAATGCCTTCTTTCTTAAAATAACATTAGCATTATTCGGAGTAGTTGATTGTGGGTTGGCAGAACAGAAACAACAACTCATGTGGTATAACATAATTATCAGTTTAGAAATTGTCTCATAAATATAACTGGATATTGCAATACTGAATAGTGTACTGATAAAACTTTATTATCAAAATTATAACATTATCCGTTTCTTATCAGAGCCTTGTTTCAACAAACAAATCAAAGAAACTTGAAAGCTTGGCTCTAAAAAGTGGAAAATAGAAATAAAAATAGGAAATTAATCAAATGCTTTACAACTGACTAGGGAACTCTACTCAGTTTGACTCTTACTTACTACCTTCAACTTCTAGATGCTATATTTTAAAAAATAAAAATTAGATCATTTTTGCTTTCCTTTATCCTAGAAATCTCTGAGTTGTTCTAAAGCAAATCTCAGAAATGACTACCAAAAACAAAACAAAAAGCTAGAAAGCCAAATTAACATAGGAGGCTGTACTGAATGAAATAAATGCAGAAAGATTTTTAAAAGATATGGATCCTGACCAACAACATAAGGAGTTACAGATATTATGAAATATTGAAACATTGGTTCCACAGTTTTAAAGCCATTCCCAGAAATAAGAATCACAACAAAATTACACTGGAACACAAATAACTACAGTATGTACCAAAATCACAATAAAAAAAATCATTGGATGGTTTTAATAAAAAGAAAGAAAGATAAATCATGGACTATGGGAGTGAATCAAACTCAACAGACTCCATCTTGATGGACTAAAAGATTTCTGAATTCTGCATTTAGCTTTGGGAAAAAGTATCCTGCTCATGGCAGTTTTGAGTATATGATGCAGTGCCAGATTATATTATCTGTTTCAGGACAATGTTGGTCTAGCTCCAGGTGATTATGCAATGAGCCCAAATTCTAAAGCTTTGCACATAATAAGTGGAACTGAAAGGTGCTATTAAATTTGGACTTAAAATACTCCCTAAAGAATCCCTTATCAGGTGCTGAAAGGTGAGCTGCTGACCTATAGAGCTGACAGTTTATAATTGAAAATTCCTAATAGCAGATTGTGTGTTGAATATTTTTGTTTTAAATTTAAACATTTAAAATCAGGATAAAGAACTACAAAAAGAAAGTGAAAAAACTAATGGATAATTTGATTGTATAGAGCTGAGTATGTTGTATCATTTTACAGAATACTAAAAATCTCATGACTGAACAGAATCATCATTATTTATCATTATTCCAAAGATAAATGCACATACTGTTATCATATAATAAAAGGAATAAAAAGAAAAAAGAGGAAAAACATAAACATATTAGAAAACTACTTGATTTCAATTTCCTTTGCACTGTACCCTAATAATTGCAATCAATATGTTTATAAGCATTTAAAGTGGTTTCTGATTACAGAAATTGTTTTCCTCTAAAAACTCTGTTCTACGTTTCAAAGTTTGTTTTACTGTTTGATTTATCACACACTGGAGAACATTTTTACTTAAACTGGGACAAACTATTGTTATGAATATATGAGGGGGTATCACAATTAATTATCAACATGAAGATATTGAGGTATCCAGATGTAATTTCATGAGCATAATCATGAATCCTAAGTGCATGATGTTGTAAATTACAGCTCCAACTTGTTTAGTTTCATGAGCCAGTAAATGTCAATAAATAAATAAATAATGTTCATGATGGACAACATTGAAGGCCATAGTGTTATCAAATTCCTCCATATCAGCACCTGCCAAATCCATGATAAAATGATAGCTGTTTATGGTGATGAAAGTCCATCATATGACACTGTTGTGTGGTGGAAAAGGAACTTTCAAACTGGCTACATGTCCCTCACAGATGACCCTCGACCTGGGAGACCCTCAATCACAGATGATCTTGCCATGGTGAAGAAAGTGGAGGCTCTCGTCCTCGAAGACAGATGAATAACCACTGAAGTGATCATGAATGAAATTGATCTTACTCATGGAAGTGCATGGAAAATTATACATGAGCAACTGTACATGTCTAAAGTGTCAGCATGATGGGCTTCCCAACTTGCTGACTCCATTTCACAACCAAACTCAATGTGGACTTTTGAAGCAAATGTTGACTCTGTTGGAGCAGAATGAAGAGGATTTCTTGCACATCTCATAACTATGGATAAAAGCTGCATCTCCCTTTATGATTGGAGACCAAGGAGATGAGCAAGGAGTAGAAACACACACCCCCCCCAAAAAGGGTGAAGGACCAGAAATCTGCATGGAAGGTCATACTGTCTTTTTTTTTGGGACGGTCATGGAATAATCCTTTTGAAGGGTCAGACCAACACAAGATATTGCAAGAGGACTTAACCCTATTGCAACCTTCTGAAGAAACTGCAACATGCAGTGAAAGAAAAACATTGTGGTCTGACCAGCAACAGCATCTGTCTCCTAGCCAACAATGCACCCACTCATTCTGCCCAAGCATCCGGTGTGGAAGACGACAGGAGCGGCTATGAAATTTTGCCCTCTATTTGAGTGATCTCGTACCCAGTGACTTCTTTCTCTTCCCTGAAATGAAGACACCACTGTGAGGTCAGTGATTTGATAACAAAGATGATGTCATTCTGGAAGTGGAATAGTCTTTTTAGATAAATTGTGATTTTTTTAAATTATATGTTCTGGAACAATTCCGAGTTAAAAAAACTCACATTCAAACACTGCTTTTAATTTTTTTAAAAATAATACTGTGTATTTTTATCCAGTACTTTGGGGAGGTTTTTCTATAACCACCACATATGATAAAATATTCCTGATTTTTTACATTTTTAGCAAATTTTGATATTGGATTGAAATATTTTTGTGATTATTGATGGAGTTCTAAACCATCTGCAAAACATTTTGTGAACAATTTTCTCTTAAATTGTAGCTTGGAGTAATTTGTATTGATTTTATCCATAATTGTTACATTATAATTTTTTCTTTAAAATTTTGCATCTACTTTATAACACAGCTTTTGAGCGTTCTGTCTATGTCATAAATGAATAACAATGTATATGTAGGCCGTAATAGATGCTCTGCTATGAATATTGTAATTATATTTCTCTCTCCTTTCTCTTTAAAAGTAAAGAAACACTTTCAATAAGCGACAACTTATTATTAACTTATCATTGGTGGATAACTAACAGAAAATCTTGGGTGCTTAATTTCCATTATAATTTATTAGCATTAAAACAATAACACAGATAGCTGCAAGAACAGTTTTATTCACTAATAAACATAAGAAAAGCAGGGACTACTAAGACCAGTCCAGTAGAACAATCTTTACTCCAATGTCTTTGAAACAATGGTGGCTTTCGCCATCAGGAATTTCACAGTTCCATTCAGGAAGCATCAAGAACGATCTCTCCTCAACACTCATTCCAAAGGGAGATAAAGCCACCGAAACCCCAAGACGGGATCCTAAGGCATATGTCACTCTCCGTGGACAGAGTTTAGAAAAGTGAAATAAATTATCAGCTCTAATTATTATCTCTTTATTTTTTTAGTTCTCGGTTGACTGTTATTATGGCATCTGTTTTACCTACAAATCTGTAAGGAGAATATATTGAGGCAAACAGTCAGTCTTAAGGTAGACAGCTCCTTACAGATTTGTAGGTAAAACAAAAGCCATAATAACAATTAACTGAGAACTAAAGAAAATGAACCAAATTGTACTCTTTCAGGAACGTGCCACAACTGGAACTGGAGAATGCGGATTCATAAATGCTGAGATTGAGAACATGTTAGTACATGGGGACAAGGATCATGTGTGTGTGTGTCTTTGTACGTGAGAGAACAGTAACATCTCTTACTGAAACATGTTTTGCGTCTACAATTCCACAGTCCTAGAATCATCCTAACAAGTTCCACTAACCTCAGTCGGACGTACTCCGAGTAAAGTGGGTTATCAGACAAAAACCAGAAAGAAACGTCAATAGAGACGTGCCACTCCTTAAGAACAGGATGGGAACTTTATACCTGAGCTCTAAAACAGCCAAAATGTACAAACCTAAACATACTGGGTTAAAAAGCAATGACTCTCTTTAAAAAATAAGATATTAATATCTGAATATCTTTTGGTACAAATCCTTTAAAAAAAAGAGATCAATTTTCATTCCATTAAAAATAGCTACAAATTTAGCGACTTGCTACCTCAGGCTGACCGAGCGTCAACTGTGGATTGGATGATAGGGAACAATATATTTTGGCACAGAAAGCCCCCAAAGTCTTATGGAATTGGACAGCCTCTAAATCGAATGAATAAAGAAAGATGGTGTCTCTAATTAAAAAGAGAGATCTTGGAAGATACCTTCCAAGCAATGCAGAGGATGAAAAAACGAAAGTAAGCTGATTTCCTGAGGTTGCAGAGCAGCTGCGCCTTTTTCTGCCAATCGTGCTCTCGCAGTGGTTTGCAGCTGGCAGGTTGGCTGACAAAAACAAAACAAACATGAGGGACACATTTCCTGCAGAAGATCTCCATATACTGTGTATGAATGTGTGCAAGCATGCAAGAATATATATACTGGAATACACGTATTTCTCCAGAAACCCAATTCTGAAGGACTGTGAATGGTGTAGAATAAAGATTTAAAGGTGATATACTGTAGAAATCATTGAGAGAGGCATGTCCCTTACTATCTCAGTCTGAGGATTGCTTATTGAAACATGGGGCTGTGCGCATCTTTGTGGGAATGAGACGACTATTGAAATAATCCAAGCTCCGTGAAGTTCAAGAAAAGGAGACTCTCAGCTGGCTGTGTCCAGGCAACCCTAGTAGACAGATGCCATCCAGGCAAGACCTTGTCTGAGGCTCTCCGGCGCTGTCCCATATAAAGCTTTAAAAGTAACCACTTGCACTCTTGACTTGGGCGCAGAAGCCTATTAGTAGTTATAGAGTAGGTGTCATTCTCGATTGGTGAGATAAAATACCTGAATTTCCTGTATTTTCTGTTTGAATCTTAATAAGAGACTGAAAAATAATTATGGTCATTAAAACTTTTCTAAAACAAACTTTTGCACTGTGTGTGCATACGTACAGCAAATACAAACATAAAAACCATAATAATCAACATCATAAAAACCCAAAATACCAAACCCTAAATGAAAGGGAACAAAAAATGGCCCCTTCAGCAATGGAGCCATCTTGACAAGTCTCCAGTTCCACATAATCAGGTCTTGAGGGCCTTTTGGAATATCAAAAGGGATGGGGACAATCTAATTTTGGAGGGAAGAATGTTCCATCAGTCAGATACCATGGCAGAGAAAGTACATCTCCTGGAACCCATCACATGTAAATCCCTAAGCGGATGGTACCTGGAGCATGCCTCCTCTGAAAGTCTGATGGGGCAGGCTGATGAAAGCGGGGAGAGGTGGTCCCCCAGACAGCGCGGCTTACAAGGTTAAAACCAGTGCCTTGAACTGGACCTGGAAGCAAACTGGCAGCCAGTGCAGCTTGTGGAGCAGAGATGTGACATGCAGTGTTCTAGGAGTGTTCAACTGGTACCGCATTCTGTACCAGTTGAAGCTTCTGGATACTCTTCAAGGGCAGCTCCCTATAGAGCTCAGTGCAGTAGTCCAATCAGGAGGTGACTAGGGCATGAGTGACTGCAAACTAGTTAGAAATCAGTGGGATGCTTCTGTGTCAAGTGAAATTTTAAACAGAATTATAATATTAATAAAAAAATGCACATTCAAACAAATAATGAGTAGAACACTGCTGCAAGCAGTGTCTTCTTCTTCTTCCGGCTGTTCCTGTCAGGGGTCACCACAGCGAATCTTCTGTTTCCATCTTCCTTGTTCTTCAGCATCCTCCTCAGTTCCACCGACCTCCTGCATGTCCTCTCTCCTGGGCCTTCCTCTTCTCCTTCTGCCTGGTAGCTCCATCCTCAACAATCTCTTCCCAATATAATCTTCATCCTTCCGCCACACGTGCCCAAATCATCTAAGTCCTCAAATTACAATCCCAATTCGGACCAGAATTTCCATTGCTAATCAAGGCAGTTGTTAAATGAGTCATGCCTGATTTTACAACCTTTTTTGCCACAGCTGTTAAGTGGATCACTACAGTTAAGTGAATCATGTGGTTGTTAGGTGAATCTGGCTTTACCCCATTGACTTTGCCTATTGAAAGTCCCCTGGTCAATCACATGACCTCAGGATGTCATAAACACATACTGGTTGCCAAGTGCTTAAATTTTAATCATGTGACTGGGGATACTGCAATGGTCATAAGTGTGAGGACCAGTCATAAGTCACTTCTTTCAGTGCTGTTGTAATTTTGAACAGTCACTAAACAGTGAGGACTACCTGTACAGAATTCAAGATAATTTCTGCCTTGATCAGTAGACAGTTCTAAATACTTTCTCCAACATTTAGTTCCATTAGATATTTTATTTCATTTCAAAACAAAGAGAAGTTTCAAAAGCAAGCATTTCACAATAATGTGGGACGAACACCAAAATAATGTTGAATCATACGTACATACATACTATATTTTTGAACATTATCAATCACGAAATAAAATATATTCATTAAGAAGTTTAGCTAATTTAAAAAGTAATACAAATCTGGGGTTTCTTTGGGCTCATGGATACCAACCAAGTGAGCGAATAGAGTTCTCTGTGGCATGAATGTGAGTACATGTGATCTGGACCCGGGCTCTTCCTGGCTCCTTTTGGGCAGTGTGAGTGGCTGGATCTGAGAAGCAGTCAATGCTCCTTGAGGACTTCTTCAAAGACGTCAGTTCTGAGCCAGGGTGGCTGAAGAGCTATTGTCATCTCCAACCTCTCCTTCCTGTGAAGGTTCAACTACAGAGGTTCTTAGCATATGGATCATCCGCATCCATTTCAGTCTGGATTCAGACATAGGCACAGGATGCAAAAATTTCTGGCTGCTCAGTAGGTACACCTAGTTGAAACTCTCTTGATTAGTCTTCTGGCAGATGGTTGGGACTATCCTGTTTTAGTAGATTCAGGGGTTAGGCGTTGTTTGCTGACTGTGTGGGTACCTGTGTACAGTTGGATGTGTTTGGTGTTAATGTGGTTTGATGTTTTTATATTTTGCATAAATGGAGGTCATACCTTCATACTTTTGTTTATTTTTAAAATAAATAAATTCTGAAAAAAATGAAATAATTTTTAAAAATTTCATAAAATCCTCATCCAAGGCCCTTCTAAATTTCAACTTCCTTCTTCTCAATATCCTCTTCTGCTTTTTCTCAGCAAAATTAAATATGAACTTTCAGAGATAACCAAATGTTACTGTTGACAGGTTCCAGGTGTTATATACTGCTTTCTGATTTATTGTAAATTAAGCTAACTGAACCACAACACAAAGTAAACTCTTAGTATTATAATGTGTTGTACCGAGTCATAACTAGCATGATTTAGTTATCAGACCTGCATACTGTTTAAGAAGTATATGAAGAACATTCAGATCCAAAATTGTTTTACATTTAAATCAGTTCACTTGGATCCTAATCTTTTGTCCGTGTTGCTATCTTCTGGAAACTTTTACAGCAAAGGCACTTAAAGAAAGTTTGCAATATTAACCATTATGTCCACCACCTTGAGTTATTTGTAAAAATAGTAAAGGCAGGATATGAATCAATAAAACAAATAAATTATATCCATCATTATAATATTGTAGCTGATATATATGTAATCATAATATATTTTTTACCATTATGGACCTAGAATTTATTATTATTACTAACATTTTTTTCATAAATCATTATATGTATACCATGCATGGAAAAAGAGAAGATATTTCCCAGATTATTTTGTGGTATAAAAACAGAGTCACCAACAGTTATAATGTACCTCTTATAAAAGGAATAAGATTTTTGCCTGTGCAACTCTTGGGGCAGCCAACATATAACATATTTTTAGCATGGGTCTCATACAAGGAATTATTTAAACTAACTTTGAAGCCCCAATTTTATATATGCAATATAATTTTTAGATTTCCAGAGATATATTCATGGGTGCTTGGAAGCCCCATGCAGCCAGTGGGTTGTCCACTACTACATTAACAGATATCCTTCAGCTCAATGAATTGTAGCTGAAAGATATC
Source organism: Acrochordus granulatus (assembly GCA_032468055.1). NCBI lineage: Eukaryota > Metazoa > Chordata > Lepidosauria > Squamata > Acrochordidae > Acrochordus > Acrochordus granulatus. Next base: position 3,241 of record JANHZU010010780.1, on the reverse strand, counting down.
TCTACTTAATGCATCAATTATAAATGCAGCCAATAAGCTATTAAGACCTAAGTATGCATTTATGAGCAAATGTACATTTTTTAAAAAAGAAGTCACGTTAATAATTATGGTTGAGATTGAAGAATTAGTGCAGAGCAAAAAAGACGTAAACTTTCCCTACCTTACCTCCATCCCATAGTTAGGTTTCTATAATTATACTGTCTGGCCTAAATAGGCAAGCTAGTAACTTTCTGCCAAAATTAATATTTTGTATGAATCATCTAAAACAAAAATATTTGTACAAATGCAATTAAACTGATATGGGTTAACCTACCTTGAAACAACCAGAGGCAGAATCAACATTTTCAACATTCTCATCAATAACTCTCCAGGAAATTGGAAGTAACTAATTTCCTAAGGAAATAAGGAAATGATCAATTTAATTAAAAAAAAAACCCAATTATCTCAAAAAAGTGTTAATATGCTGTAATAATAATACATTATTATTCTTTTCTTCATTAGAATAGCATAAGCGACGAAGGATGGAGTGATGAGAAAATGAACAAGCTCTTAACAATTGGCTCATTTTGAAATTGTGATTTTAATATTCCTTGAGTTCTTTGATGAATATTAAATTTAGTATAAAAACTATGAATCTGGGAAAGAATTTAAGCTTAGATATTGTTGGAGGAAAAAAAAAAACTAAATCCACTGACCGCCAGACTTATTAAAGTCTTAAAAGAACTGAATCAATGTAATTCATCAGAGGCCATGAGAATCTTAAAGTTCTTATGACAGAATCTCAGCAAGGATGAATGAAGCAGGTGTGAATTTCATAGTTGGGGTGCTATAAAAGAGTCTCTCTTATCTCCTAGCTGTTCTCGGTGGTGGGACATGCAGCAGAAACTAGTGAAGAACATAAATTACATACGCATTCATAAGGAAGGGCTGGTCATTCAGATGCTTTGGCCACCAGCCCTTTACGTTTCCTAAGTCAAAACCCCCAATGTCCAAAAATTCTCATCTTTGTACCTAGCTTTTCACAATGCTGACCTCCCAAGTAATCTCCCCATTTCAGATATCCCCTTGAATGAAGCTAGGTCAATAGCTGTACCGGCTAAACAGATGGCAAGCCAGAAGAATCTGTATGCTGTCATCTTCTCATTTCTCATCTTCAGCCAGCACCTCTGGGGCAAACATTGCATAACATTTTCTAGTTTATTTTAAAAAGAAAATTCCTACTGTTTCAAAAACTAGGTAATAAATCATTTCTATCCAGCTTGTCCAGCATGAACTGTACACGATGGAAGGGGGTAATCTGAAAGGAAGCAGATTAATTACTCAGGTAGTTCTAAAACAGCCTTTCTAAAATAATGTCGTTGCTTAATATGGTTAAAAAAAATTCTGGAGAGCTTTCTCTACAAAATGGATTAAGACTAATAAAACTATTTCAAAGTAAATGATTTGTGGAGCATAGGTAAGTTATATATTATAAAGGAGCATACATTTGCTTTCATTGGGAATCATATCCTCAGACACATCAGGAATTCACGGTGCAAGTTTTTTAAAGCTTCCTGCCCATTCTAGAATCGAACACTTTTGCTTGCTTGCATTTAATTTTGTAAGACCTGCAGCTTTGCAATGGCTCAGTTTTTCAACCATTAAAAGATTTAGCAGTTTCAGAACAGGGTGTCTTGTCTTGCGCTGTTATGTTTAGCAAAATATCCCACACTCCACCTTCTGTTTTATTTTATGAATCCTTTGATCCTCGTGCTGCTACACCTGCTGAGATCACTGACCTGTTGAGAAAGGCGCCTCGTCCTCAGGAAGAATCCAAGGAGACATCCCACTATGACAGATAACACTGAAAGAATGAGGAGACCGTTCCTTCTGCAAACATCCTTGACCCGGCCTAGCATTGTTTTGAAAGTCCCTGCCATGGTGTCCTGAGTGAGCTACGGAGGGGAATCAGCCTCTCTCAGGGATCCTTCCCGCCTGCCGGGTTGCAATGGCGGGCATAGATTAGACAAAAGCATTCCTGGGGCTGCTTAGCTGGCCTGCAAGGGCGCTTTTCTACCCGTAGCCACCAAGCATGTTATTTCCAAATTAATGCTCTCAATCCTATTAGTCGCTACATCAATACGACCATCAAGGAAGATTAAGAACTCTGGAAAATGAGAACAGAGTAAGAGTTGTAGTTTCGCAACCAGAGGGATCTTGGAGCAAAGGAGTGCCTGAGTTGAAAATAAAATAATTTCGTTGTTCAGCTGTGATAAGCAGAGGGTCTTTAATAAAGGAGGCATAAGGAGAATACGATCCATACAGTAGATATCTTTAGTTTTCATTCAAACGGCAGATGATTAATGCTAGTTTAGTGCAAGATTAAATTTTAAATAATGGTGGTTTAATTTTCAACATTAGAAATAAAAAAATCTAGACATTTTGGAAGTATATGGAAAAAAGTTTCTCCTTCTCAACATCTTTTTCAGGAAAACTGGTATTTTTTTTTCAGGAAAACTGGTATTTTTCAGATAATTGAAATATATGCAATAGTATGTTTTAAAAGTATCAAATATATAAATCTTGGTTTGGTCATAAATGTATGTTTGATATATGAAATTGAAAATATCATTTATTCAATTTACTGACTGATTTTAATTTTTGTTGCAAATGAAATCTCCTCTCATGTCTGTATCTCTTTATTTTCATATTTTTATTTATTTTTATTTTCATATCTTTATTTTATTTTTATTTTATTTTCATATCTTTATTTTTATTTTCAGGAGGAGGCAGCCAAAAAATTGCAGTTGCAAACTAAGGAAACTATTGATATTGTAGCAAAATGAAACATTTTATCTTGTAATGTATCAAGTACAGAAAATGCTTTTTAAAAAAGGGCTGGGATCCAGGCTGGTACACATTTTGCCACATGAAATGTTACTTACCTTAGACTCATTTTCTCAATCTTAAATTAACCTTTCAGCAGTTCTACTACTTCTGAAGATTCACTTATATTGACATAAAACGTTTCACATTATTATGAACTGAATAATTTTTTAATTTTGATGTAATTCCAAGTATAAATTTTTTAAATATGCACTTTAGCCATTGTATTTATTTATTCCTTAGAGAACAGACAGGTCTTCCCTTCCCTTCCCACTTTAAAATAAAATATTTGGATTACAAAGTATTTCCTTTTTGCCCCAGTTTTCTAATTTGAGGGTGGATCCTTGAAGGAGGGGAAAACATTCTTATTTTATTA
>JANHZU010010779.1:229578-239745 GCA_032468055.1 Acrochordus granulatus | reverse complement strand
GATATTGAAGTTGAAGCTCAAGTACTTTGGCCACATAATACGCAGGGAGGACTCATTAGAGAAGACTGTGATGCTGGAAAGGATTGAAGGGAAGAGGAGAAGGGGACGGCAGAGGACGAGATGGATAGATCGCATAGTCAGTGTGATGGGCTTGGGAAGACTCTGGTAGGCAGTGCAGGACAGGGGAGCCTGGCGTTATGCAGTCCATGGGGTCTGGCGTTATGCAGTCCATGGGGTCGCGAAGAGTCGGACACAACTGCACGACTGAACAACAACTGCCAGTTGACTAGGTTCTGAAACATCTACAGTCAATTTGTTATTCTGGCATCTATTGAAAATATTGCCTCACTTCTCTACTGTGACTCTCAAAAGATAGTCATGTCACTCAAGAACCATTTTAAGGGGCAATTATTAAGGTGTCCAAATCTTGGTATTTACAATTAAGCTTTTTCAAGGCTCTTGGAGGCACTAGAATCGTGACTTTGAGTTACTGTTCCTTAATAGCTTTCACTTTGAAAGCAGTACTATCAAAGCTTTGAATAAGTGATGATTATATTGATCATATGCCTTTAAATCAATCTTTAATTTGTCAAATTCAGTGCTTAATTGATCATGGCATACATACATTTATGGCATATTGAAGATGAAATCAAGTTCAATAAATTACATCAGATCAAAAACCCTATAGCCCTGATGTAAGCTGAACAAATTCAAGCAATAAATAAATAAAGTTAGGCCCTGCCCCCACATACTAATACTTTTAAATTTTGGGTACTCTCTTAGCTTGGTTGTTTGCTTGCAGGTATTTCATTACTCAACTAGGTAACAACATCATGTCTGATGTTATCTAGTTGGGTAATGAAATGTCTGCAAGAAAACAACCAAGCTCAAAGAGCATCAAGAACTCAACACTTCAACCCCAAACTACAGATATTATCTTCTCTTCTGTTTTTAATGCATTTTTGAGTAATAATGGAAAATTTCCCAAGGTAGGAAAGAGATAAATGAATACTGCCCAGTCAATTAGCCATGGACATGAAATTATTTCTCATTGGCATCAAATTCCTCAAGTTTCCCTACATAATAATTATTATTTTGTACTTGCCCACAACCACCACTCCATTCAATTCTGCAAATCCATCTGCTCACAAGGTTCCTCGCTGTCCATGTTGTTGAGATTATCCATTGGAGATTCATAAGCACTAGGTCATCATGTTGCTAGGGCTAATAATTTTCTACAAGATATCTTGAGCTGGTCACCCACATGGGATAGATTTGGATAAATTTCCCTTCATCACTCAGCTTCCTTGGGACATTTACTTTTGCTCCTTTCCTTTCTTTTCCATTCTCTCATAGTGCCTGTTGCAATAATATTTAAAACAAATTAAAATGATTCCACCTCAGTTTACAACTGTTCTCCAGTGCTGCTCTAACTATTCTTGGTTGATCCTGGAAAAAAAAAACAGGCAACATCATACCGAGCTAATACTTGGATGAGACCCTATCCTTGAATTGTAGAATAAATAGAAAGTTATTGTATTTATGATTATTTATGTTAGTAAAAGAAGTGCATTTATCATCGGCTTAATGCTTTTAAAAAAAATCTTCAAAAGCCAATAGGCTGCTGTTGTCTGCTCACGTACTTCAAAGCTTCTAGTGCCAGGAAGTGGTGCTACAGGATATGGTTTTCTGAATATGTTGCTCAGGCAGAAAGAACTCCCTCTCTCACATTAGCTGGTGTTAAAAAGAAGAGGGTGGTTGGGGTATTTCTTCCTCAAGGAAGGAAATATTACTTTAGGGAAGTATTACTTAATCCGTAAACATAATTCTGATTTGGGGTCCTAAGGTAGGTAAAATTAAAATTCTGGATCCAAAGAATATCTTCTATTCAGGATGCTGGACAATCTACCAGCCATATGAAGCAGTATTATATATAAGCTCATAGCTAAGTATTACTTTTAAACATTTTGCTAGTTTGTGATCAACAGCACTGTAAATAATTTTTAACCAAGAGCCAAAAGAACCAAGTATTTAAAGAAAATCTAAACTTGATACACTGTGAAGTTAAAATATGATGACTGTATGCAATGCTACACCAGTAGGTGGCTCATGGACTATGTCTAATTTTTCTACACTACCTTCTGTACAAAGCTAATCAGTAATATAAATTTTAAAAAGTAATCGCATGATAGGTCTCAATGCTTTCATAATCTAGCTAACACAGGTCTGAGAACAGTATTCTTTTTCTTCACAAATGATGCATATCTATGATTTCTATATAATAAAACAAGAGTTTTTGTACTTACTTTGATCCCTACAGAAAAGGTGGAGATTTAAACCAAAGAATATAAAGAAAATAAACATGAATTGGGCCCAATTCCTAATCATTATGATTCTAAGTAAACCCTAGGCTCTGGAAACAAAAATGATTTTTGAAATGACAGGTTAACTGATTTCCCTAAATGGTACAATCAAGGACTAATCCAAAAATTCACTAAAATTAATGAAAATAATAGCTTTTAGGAGGCATTTTTGGGGAACTGCTCAGATTTTGACATAAGATGGGTGGCTATATAAATGTTTTAAATAAAGCCAGTCATTCCACTTTTTTTTTAAGTAGGTGCATAGGCTTCAGCTTCAATTCAGCCACTTTTTGTTCAGTAAATCTCAGCAGAATTTGAAGGGGAAAAAGGCATATAATAATTAGGATGCTAGGTCCAAGGGTTGAGCACATGGTTGATCATTTCAGGAATGCTAATCAAATGATCAAATACATTGTTGACCATTTCAATAATGTTAATGTTGATTAGAATTATACCTAATAAGGCAAGTCTCTCCTAACTTTGTTAGAAATACATTCCATTAAAGTCTGTCATTCCTTTTAAAGGAAATGTGGGTATTTGCTGAACTGCAACTTTCTGTCTCTTTCTTTCCTCCTAAGAATGACAGCATATGCTAACCTTAGTTCAAATTTCATTTTCTCATTTTTTCCATCCCATTTTTTTTCAAAGAAAAAGGAGATCAGAACAGTCCTAGAATCATTAAGTTGGAAGGTGTCACCTAAATTGTCTTTGCTTGAATGCATCCAGTGAAAAGCAGCTTATGCTCTATTGTGGTAATTATTTCCATGGCTACTGTTGAAAAGGTTATATCAGAACCTGCCTTCCTGTAATTTAAATCCTTTATTCTATGGGCCTTCTTCTATGGGACATCCCATCAGAAATTTGAAGAGTGCTATCCAGCAGTATCTGCAGGTGAGGGTCAAAAAAGGGAATATGTATTTATTTGTCAAATTTATATTCCACCAAACTCAAGCAGGACTCAGTGGCTTACAATAAAAGAACAATAAAAACACTTTAACCCTTTAAAAACCTTTTTTTTTAAAAGAAACCCAACAGGACTGAGAGGGGAGGAGCCAAAATACATATATATATATATATACGTGGAATGGAGGTGACTACTAAACTACCAACCACCTCCACAATGATGTATCCATGTTAGAGCCCCATGCCAGTTGGCAGAGCCAGATCTTAAGGCTCTTTCAGAAAGTTATAAGGGTGGGGGAAACTTCACCACAGCAGAAAAAGCTCTTCTCCTTGACCCTGTCAGCCAAAATTCCTTGGCTGACGGCATCTAGAGGAAGTCTCTTCTGCCAATTGTGGTGGGATGGGAATCCCCCACTGGGATAACACGATTCCTCAGATAACCTGGTCCTGTGCCATGAAGGGCTTTATAAGTCAAAACTTATAAAGTTTTGACTTTATATAAAATTCAATACCTTGAATTGCATCCAGAAGCAGATTGGCAACCAATGCAGCACATGGAATAATGGTGTTACATTGGCCAGTTTACTGGCTCCTACGATCATCTGCACAGCTGCATTTTGCACCAACTGCAGTCTCCAGATGCTCTTCAAGGATAGCCCCATGTAGAGCACATTGCAATAATCCAGTAACGAGGGCATGAGTGACTGAGTTAAGGGATATGGTGGATATGACAAGGCAATCAACAATCTGTGATGGAATGTTGTGAGGAGGGGGATCCCCAGAAAGGAGCGAGAGCATTTCAGAATCAGAGATGATTTAGCCTGGATATTATGTGTGAGAAAAAGAGAGTGAAGACATCCCCATCCTAATAGTTCTCAGGTTATATTGTAGACGTAGATAGTAGAGTCCTCACTCTGGCAAGATTTTGTCTATCGGTGTGATTCAATAAAGAACTCAGCTTGGAAGAATCACCATGTGTCATTTGGGCCTGGCAACCCCTTTGTAATGGATATGACCTTGACACATGTAGAAAAGTGCTGGGTCCTACAGGTCAGGAGAGGGACAAGAAGGGATTTAAAGTAATAAAAGCAGTGTTGTGATGAGTAATGCAAACCCTGGCCCTTCTCCACATGTGTTGCAATGTTGCGTGTGCACCCAAAAAAGGATATAGTTTGTGATCTGATGCCACGGTATTGTTTTTAGCATTCCAGTAAGTGGCAACTGATGACCCATTTCTTTATTACAGACACTAAAAACAATTTCTAATGCGCTATTTCTTCATTATGGAATGTGGAAGCATTTTCAGGGTTTTATATTTGGAGGCTGGAGAACTTGCCTCAAACAGTGAAACAGTATCAGCCATATAAAGGATTAAGAAATTATTTTCTGGAATCTTTCTCTGAGCTAATTTTCATATAACACACAATAGAAGGGGGTATTTAAAGGATTCATATCACTATCAGACATGACAGAAGATAAGTCCTAATTAGGGCACGCGTGTGATCTATTTGAGAGTATTCAATAATTAAGCTGACATAATCACCCATCCTTTTCTCTTCAAATAGTTCCAAAAGCAATGCCTTAATTATAAGTGAATTTATGTCAATTCTGAGCCAGGTTGTATGAATGGCTGAAACTAAGCTTCATTTCCTTTTGAAAGCAATTCAGATGCTAAGACAGGCTATCCTTCTTTTACCACAATGAGCACAGAGCAAGTTCTTTAGTCACTAGAATAAGATAGTCTTTTTATTTTTCAGCTTTTAAAATGGGTTGATGAACAAAATGTACAGTTTCGATGCCAGCATTCAGACCCATTCATTAAAACTAGAGAAAAAGATCGTGTTCTCTTAAAGACAGGGGATGAGAAAGTGTTCTTTGTAAAAATCCTTCCCAAATGAAATTCCCAAGCCTAATTTAGAAAACAGGAAATGTCACCAAAGTTCTTCCTCTTAATGTTGTGTTGGAAAAAGAGAATGATGACATTCCCATTGGGACTGTTCTCCATTTAAAAAAATATTCTGTAGGATTGGTAATGTTTTCAGTCTTCTACGTTTTAGGCAAAGATACATTTTTTTCCTCAGGCAAGTATCTGAGGAAAAAGTTATTACTTTAGAAACATTGAGGCATTTTCTATGGAGTTTCACACATCTTAAAAGTCACTAGCAAATATTCATGGTAAAGATATTAAAATTGCTTTCATGGTTATGAAAGAGTGTCAAGATTTTCTGGATCAAGGATGACTTTGGGTTTGTGCAGACCTTTTGAGAGAAAGGGTACCATTCAACAAAGGAAACTGATTGGCAGCTGAAACTTCCCTTGTTGCTGAAGAATGGCATATATTAGGAGGGATCTCAAATATTAGCCCTCACCCAGTACCGTGAAGAATTGGAAATGATGCCAAATTAAGTGCACCACCAATAGCCTCTCTACCATGCTAATTTCAGATGCCTTCAGAGTATGATGGCTGGTTTATTATTCTCCACTTCAATGAAGTCAACAACAGGCTAGGGTTTACATGGGACACAAAAATTCTGCTCTTCAGCTTCTTACCATCCATCCAACTGAGACAGCCACTTTAAATCTGCTATTTGAAGTGTGTGACTTTCTCTTGTGATAAGTCATCCTTAGATGGCTGCTTTCATTTGAGGTAGGTGCATGGACCCTGGAAAGATTCAGGCTGAAAAATTTATATCTGACCTAAGGTTGCTTGGGAAATTGTATTTTATGACACATCCACACAGGGTCAAGATTATATTAATGGACCTTTGGAAATAGTCTCAGCTGGCCAAGGTATTCAGGAAGTAGTTGAGTCTATTTGATGATCAGATTAAGAGCAAAATTTGGAAATTTTAGCTTTTTTCCCCATGATATACCATAGGAAAATATCATGGGATTAAATCTACAGTTAAAGTAGACTTTTGACTGGATAATGCATGCCAAATTTCATATGAGTTAGCAGTTTTTTTGAGCTATGATACTTTACATTCTCAGTCTCTGTTGACTTAATTTTGGAGATTGAAGTTGATATGTACAGTGATAGTAGTGCTTATGGTAGAGAACAACTAGATCAATTTTTATTATATCTCCTGAATTAGACTAAATTACAAAAATCCAACCATTGGTCAAGTCAATTAATCCTTGCAGTTCATGCAACACTTCATCCAATTCTTGAGGGACAAGGAACTTACCAGTGAGGAAGAACATCATGGAACAAATAGCTTTTTAAAAAATACAAAAACCCAAATAATTTCATCCTCAATGAATACTTGAGGCTATACAGTATGTTAGGTGGAAGAATCAATACAATAGCCTGAGTCAAAGTTAAAAGTTGTTATCACAACAATAGAAATCAAGAGTAAATAAGTAACATCTTCCAAGATGTTACTTATGTTGCTGAAAAAAACAGGAACATTCATTGTAGCTTATTGATTCCAACAAAGAATATGATTAGAAACTTTTATATTTTACTACTTCTGTGCTCCGTCTTCTGTTCCAGGTTATTCAAGATGAACTCTTTTTTACCAGAAATTTGTTTATAGTTTGTTAAAAGATGGTGATTGATTATTGTAACTATAAGTTGCTGTGCAATGCGAAAAGCTCAGAATCTAGAAGAAGAACAGGAAAGTTAGATTTCCCCAGAGCCTGCAATTTTCCCATTATCATCAACTCATCAGATGGCAGTTCTTATCGATTATTTTCTTCCTCTGAAGTTTACTAAGATTTATTGTGCAATTAGGTTGATCACTGATGGACTCATTCTGATTGGTCAGCAACCTACTACATATGACCATCTGCAGTCAACAATATCAGAAGACGTTTCAGGACAATACATTTTATGGGTATTAACAAACCCATACAATAAATAGGATAGAAACAAAGAGGTTTTTTTTATCTTTGAAAACTCAGTAAGGGATTCAAAGGAGACATTCTTTTTTTAATTCCTCCCATATGGTTGCAGGATGATGGTTCCAGGCTTAGTGTACCTCTGTTTGATATGTACCCACTGTTTGAGATTTTGATACATTTTTGCCCTTAGATTTAGGGAATCATCTCTCGGATTTCAAGTCCCCAAGATATGCCAACTTTCAACTATATCAATTGCTTGAAGATCTTTTAAGACTCAAGAGTTCCAGATAAGATGAGACTCAATACTGAAACAATATTGTGAAGAAAATATATATATCTGCTTCTTTTCTATCAAGGTCCAGACCTTACCATGTATTGCAGCCTACTTCCTTTATTCTGAATCTTTGCTAATGTCTCTAGCTTGTCTTGTATTACAAATTACTTTCAGGCTTCTGAGCCCTTATTAAAAATTCCAATTTCTCTTTGTATAATGAATCTCCAACCAATATTCAGCAACTCGAGTATCACACTTTTGCATGATATTTGTAGGGATATTAGAGTTGAGATTTCTTCCCCATGATCTGCTGATAAAATGCTGCATAGATGCTGCAGCACAGCTGTATCTCTGCTATAAAACCAAAAGGTCAAATACTGCAGCAAGGATAGCCAGGACTGTTAATTATTAAATTTTGCTGCATCTTGTGAGACTCCAAGAAGGCATTCATAAAATCACCAAGTGGATTAAATTCTTCATAAATAATGAATTTCAAAACATGTCTTCTGATAACAAGACACTGTTTTTTGAAGCTGGAATGACTTAATGTCACCCTTAGAATAAGATCCATAATTAGTGAGGTACTATTTTAGATTATAGTAATTCCATATTCTTCTCTTCAGCCATAAAGACTTCAGCAATCAAAGACCCAGATAACAGAGCTAAGGCTAGCTTTATATAATGGAAGGAAATAAAGTAGATCTGTGAAAAAAAGTAGGATCTATTAGATTATATTGGTTCCTACCTCCATCTCTTCTGTTGGCCAATGCAGATGAGGGAGCAAGGTCAAATTATCAATATATCAATATGTCTTCATATTATGCCTATAAATCATGGTTCCTTCTTTCCTCCCAAGATAATTATTTCACACTTTAGAAGATCAAGGGGATAGCCTATTTATATTGTGGAAATACGGCAGGGAAAATATATTTGGGGTCCCTTATTATGACCCAATTTGTCCATAGAAAAGTGGTTCAGACTTGTTCCTATGCTATTTCATAAGGGTACTCGCTTTTCTTTTCACTTATTTCAGGATATGTACTTTATTTTGAATAATCAAGGGAAATGGGGATTCTGTCACTCTATTGGCTACCCCATTGTCAATATAATCAAGAAGAGGGGGGTTAATTTTTTTTATCTAAAATACGAGGAGGACGGAGTGTTAGGTATATTTGCCATTTTTACAATAACTCAAGATGGCAAATATACCTAACACTCCTTCCTCCTCTTATTTTCCCCAAAACAGCAACTCTGTGAGGTGAATTGGGATGAGAGAGAGTGACTGGTCCAAAGTCATCCAGCCAGCTTTCATGTGTAAGCGGGTCTAGAACTCAGAGTATCCTAGTTTCTAGTCTGGTATCTTAAACTATAAACCAGAGTTCCTGAATGAACCACTGCAGGTAGTTACAAAGATGTTGTAAAAATTGCAAAAAAAAAATTTGCAAAGTTTCTTAAAAAAGGCAACTGTGCTTTATTTACAAGATGCTATTGAAGACGTTTTGCCTTCTGTCTGGAAGGCTTTTCAATCCATCCTTTTGTTGAGAAGATGGCAATGTGCTTTAAGTAGGATGTTTTTTGCTCTATGTCCTTTAATTGTTGAATGTAGGCATAAGCTGGTAGGAATGAATCCTTATTTTTTGCATCTTAGGTTAAAATGCAAATGATACTTGCAGTCTGCCAATTTACTAGAAATCCATTAATATTTCTGAACCATTCAAAGGGAGTTCACACCAAAATGTGTAGTCAAATGTCTATGAATATTCTAATTAATCCAGGTTCTGATAAGTAATAAAAATTTCAAAGTTTTGCAAAATTCTTTTGCAATTTCTAGAAAATTGTCTTGTAAACTTGTTTATAGTCTAAATAAATAATATTCTGCAAACAGTGAAAAACTATCTGAGGCAACATATATTGAGCAATACAAAGTGGGCATGAGTGCCTCATAACCTGGCCTCCACCTCCAAGCTAGGATAAAACTCTGAAATATAGTAGAGGATGCTATCTCAGTTCTAGCTATGCATTAAGATTAATGTTGTCTTTTGTTCACTGGGGGACCATTTTATTCTATCTTGCTGAGAAGCAGAATATGTGGGACAGCACTTTTTCTACAAAGTAAGCATCTGTCTCAATGGTTAAAGAGATTCTTCAAATGTCAAGGACAAAGCAGAATTGTAAACTGTTGAACCTATGTCTTGAGTTCTGAATGCATACCAAGAGCTAAATAACAAGAAAGAAAGAAAAATCACCAGGTATTGGATAGTGAAGAAGCCCAGGCTACAATTCTATTTTATTATTTTAATATTATCTATTAAAACAGATTATATAGATGATGCTTGACGATATTTATAGAAACAAGTTTTCATATATTTCTATGGTCCAATAATTGTGAGTAAAATCTGACAGAATATTAAGAAAGAAGACTGAGATACCTCAGTCTAACAAATATGGAGGTGGACAATATCTCCATTTCAGGTGGCATAGGTAAATATCATTTTGAGGGATTTCCTTTTTTAATAGAAAGTCACTGCCAGATATTTGTCCTTTTAAAAATTATTATTTTTAGGATATGTGCAATTAATGTTGGCAATTTTATTTATTTATTTTATTAAATTTATATGCCGCCAAAATCCGAAGACTCTCGGTGGCTAACAACAATAAAAAAAAATATATTAAAAAACAATTAAAATAAAAAACCCGGCAGACAAGCAAGGTAGGCAAAAGATTTAGAATATAAAAAGGGGGGTGAGGATGGCTAGGGATCCATCAGCCACCTCCATGCTG
>JANHZU010010779.1:205967-220081 GCA_032468055.1 Acrochordus granulatus | reverse complement strand
AGTTTCAAGCCAGCTTTTGCACTCTCCTCTTTCACCCTCATCAAGAGGCTCTTTAACTCCTCTTCACTTTCTGCCATGAAACCACTAGACCAAACTGGCTCTCTTACACATTTACAATATATGTATTCATGTACAGGTGGTGATTCAATCTGTTTAATACACTTTCCTTCCAGGTGGACTCATCTCCAGGTGACATGATGCAAACTTTTCTTTTCTTGATAACAATATGGAATCTTGCAGACAAAATATTGACTTGAGCTTCATACTTATCAGACAAAATGGTCACTAAAATAGTTTATAACTTCTCAAAAAGTTAAGAAAATTATAGTGCTTGGGGGAAGAGAAACAATTAAACACTCTAGGCCCATAACCTGAGTCTGCTTGTACATGCAGTCCCAATAATTGCAGCATAGTTACTAAAAACAGCTTATTAACAACAAACACATTTTATGAATTTCAAGCTTTTCATCAAGAACAGGATCTCTGAAAGCCCCAGTGTGATGTTAGCAATAAAAATGAACAATGTTGTTAGAAGAATCACCTGGGTTCAAAATCCAGGCTGGTCATCTTAAAGAAATACACCATAAACAGGTTGCTGGAAGCAGAGGCAGAGTTTAATTCGACAACATGTTAAATAGCAATCGAGGTAGCTACAAAATGGGGTCAGAAAAGCAAGCAGTATTTATAGGAACATCAGGGTTTTGACAAACAAATGAAGTTTGTTTGCATATGCATTGTGCGCAGCCTAAAAAAATAGAAAACAGATTATCTAGTCTATTTTGCTGATTATCTTGCTTCTTGATGGGTGTGTACTAAGGACATTTTATTATTTCTGGTGAAATATAACCTTTTTCTTGATGGTTTTATCGCTTCTGGGTTTACCCCTTGATTGGTTTCAGTCTTTCATCTCGCTTGATTGTTGCAGTAATGTGTCTTATCCTTTGCAACATTGTTTCTTTTGTTCCAGCTACTGTGTTACTGAATGACTGTTAATGACTGGGGGTCTGAGCAATTTAGAGGCACTTGTGGAATTATTTAATGTTTTATATCTGTGGGGAATAAAACCCAGCCACTGAGGTTAACCAATGTAGCCCTAGTGTTGGTCCCAAGCCTGGATAACTGGGGAGGGTTGCATCAGGAAAGGCATCTGGCATAAAACCTATGCCGACTTAATATGTGAGTCAACAGATTTCCATACCGGATCGGTCAATGCCTGGGTTACCAACAAGTGCCAGCGGTACTGTAACCAGCAGGATACTGCTGGAAAGTGTGCTACTGTTGGACAAAGGAGGAAAAGGAGAAGGGGTAGGCATCCCCGGAGAAAGCAGGAGAGGTTAAACATTTATTCCCAAATAATTCTCACACTGACAAACAGGGATCACTTTTGAAATGTCCCTTAGTAGGCAATCAAAAGGGTGGGACTTTTTGGTTTTCCTGCCCACTTTCTTTTCTCTAGAAGCTCCCAACCATCAACTTCAGCCTTGTCAATGTGTTACATTTTTAATTTGCAAAGCTAGGTGTGAAACCCCAAGTGATAAAAATCGATTTTGGGAAGTTTCAGGAGAAAATGGCCAAAGGGATCAGGGTTGAATACTCCTGGATTAAGCATTCCCTGGCTTCTTCTTCACAGCATTCTTGCTGAATGCCTTTTTACAAGAGAGAAAAGCCTGGAAGAATTTCTTTAGAGCATCTGCTTTGTCATATTAGAGGTTATCTCCGAAATTCCCTTTGAGATATGCATGGGCAGTGTACACTACTCCTGAGACCCATGCATACAGTAAAAAGTACAAACAAAATTGCTTTCAATAATAGTAATAAATTCAGTTGCACAAAACTTCAAGCTTGTGAGTCATTCTGAAAAAGGTTGTCATCATGGCTTAACTGCAGCAGTGAGCACCGATTGGTGTTACTGTGGTGGAGACTGAGCAGGAGACCATGGTCCATGATGTAGCAATGCTACAAAATCCTTGCTGCTGTGGTTAAGTTGAGGTGTGAGCTTGTTCCTTTTGCCTGTGACAACAGGCAGACCTTTCCCAGCCTTGCCCTGGCAAGCAACCTGCTCCAGACCACTGAACCTCCAACAAAAGTGCGCATCCCTCCAAGAAAGGCTTAATTCATTTACCTCCTCCCACCAAAACAGTTTAATTATCTTCCTCCAAGAAGGTTTTATTAATATCTGCTGAGTTTTAGGCCACACAAGATCCCTGATCACAGTTAACTTTACAAACTTTCAAATTTTAACATTAATAATAATTAAACTTATATTAAAGTTTAAATAAATTCAGAATACCTCCAGATGAGAAGAATGTGAAAAAAAATGAAAGAGATGGTGCAATACAAATACTTTTTTGTACAATGCTTTTTTAAAAAAAATCTATTTCATTAGTATAGTAAATTTCAAAGAAGATAATACGCAAATGCTTCCAAAATACCAAATTCAATTATTAATGATTAATGAGTTTATATTGCAATCTGTATGCATATAGTATGTGTAGAGCCTTTTTAGTATAGCTATTAAGACATCAGAGTAGAAACTAAGAGACTGTGATTTCTAGTCTTGCCCAAACACCAAACTAGTTGGGTGACCTTGAGCCAAATGCTATCCTAGAAAGAAGAACCTGGCAAGCCAGGAAAACTGTAGCGGAGAATTGCCAGGAGTAAAAAAATGACTTAAAAACAGAATTTTTAAGCGCTTCTGTGACATATACTGTAATTATACAGTACTTTCTAGTTTCTCTATTTTAACTAAGAAATATAGAATATTTTAACATGTCACTATTACATTTGCAATTTAGTCATATATTAGTAGTGTGGCACACACGTTTATACTTGGCATGGGAACAGCTGCACAAAACTTTTTTTTCTGCACATGACATGTCAAAAATTAGAGAGAATGTCAAGAAAGAAATTGTCAAAAAGCCAATCTACTCACCAGTTCTTCATTCTGCTGTGGTTGTCTTCTTTGCTTTGTCCACCATTTCTTTCCCAGAAGAATGCAGATCAAATCAATATGCATTCCCAGTAAAAATATCTTGTACAAGGATCAGACTTGATGACACTGAAGTAGATCCTTTCCATGATCCACAATGCTGGATATTTGCAGAAGAGGTGGAATTTGAGGTGCCTGGGGCTTAAACTGGGACACTAATCTGGCTCCCACAGATCCACCCATACAAAAATCTTTTAAGCTTTAGTACATGGAGTCCTCTCTGATTTATGAAATACGATAAGATTTGATAGAAAGGCATTGTATCATAGGTCTTTATGAGTCAATACCTGAAATATGTTCTGATCCTCCTATCTACTAGGAAACTGTTAAGGGTGTTCATGCAGAATGGTTGCAATAACTAGTCTTCCATCTGCAAGAGAGATGGGCACTTTCTAAATGTGATATTATAAATAAAACATGTATTCCCAGGTGATATCCCATGTAAGTGATAACCAGGTCTAATTCTGGTGAACTTCTAAGATTAGATAAGTCCATTAGAGGCAACTACTTCTTAAGGCAGTTATGTAGAGAGATCCACTTTCAGCTTACCAGTTTTTCAAGATAGGGGCAGTCTGGAAAGGAACTGCACTCTACTACTGGAAGCTGTACCTTAGATTCAGATTCTTTATTGGCCAATCATGGTTAGATACACAAAGAATTTGACTTTGGTATAGCAACTTTCAGTGTACTTCTAAGACAGCAGTAAATAAAATGGCATAAATAAACAAAATTATGTATTCAATAATAAAGTATGCATCCAAAGAATGCAGCCAGTAGAAAAGAAATATAGTTAAGTGTAGAATTAGAACCACAATATATTGATAAGTACATAAACATATTAGACAGAACTTATGGATTACTTTAGAATTCTTTGCACTATAGTAATCTTGTGTCCTGTCATATAGCATGACTTAAGTATTCATCTGAATGATGGCACAGAGGAAAAATCTGTCCCTGTGTCTGTTAATTTTGGTATGCAATACCCTATAGTGCTGTCCAGAGGGAAAGAGGTACAAATAATTTATGTCCAAGGTGACAGGAGTCTGCAGATATCTTCTCCACCCTTCTCTTGACCCTCTCAATATACAAGTCCTCCATGGAGGGCAGACAAGCTGCAATTATTTTTTCTGCAGTCCTGATTGTTTGTTGGAGTCTGTACCTGTTCTGCATGGTTGATGCACCAAACCAGACAGTTATAGAGGTACAAAGGACAGATTCAGTGATTCCTCTGTAGAACTCTATCAGCAGTTTTTGAGGCAGGTTGAACTTCTTGAGCTGATGCAGGAAATAAGTCCTCTGCTCTGTCAAACTAATGTTAGCTCTCCATTTCAAGTTTTCGGATATAATAGTCCCAGAAACTTGAAGAATTGTATTGCTGAAACTGTGTTGCTGAGTATGGTAAGAGGGGGTAAAATCTACTGTCATCTCTGCAGTTTGAGCATATTCAGCTCTAAGTTGTTTTGACTGCATCACAGGGCCAGCTGTTCAACCGCCATCTGTATGCAGGCTCATCACTATCTCGAATGAGTCCAATGACTGTTGTATCAAGCACAAACTTCATAATTTTGTCAAAAGGGTCTCCAGAGGTGCTGTCATTGGGGTAGAGGGAAAAGAGTAGTGGAGAGAGAACACAGCTCTGAAGAGCTCCAGTAATGATCATTCAAGTATTGAATGTAATAAACCTCACCTGTTGCTTCCTGTCAGTCAGGAAGTTGGTTATCCACTTACAGATACGGGCAGGCACAGTGAACTGGTCAGTTTACAGTGAAGAATGTCTGGGCTGATAGTATAAAATGCTGAGTTGAAGGATCCATGCATAGGTCCTTGGGGAATTAAGATGCTGCAAGATATAATGCAATGTCATATTGACAGCATCATCTGCTGACCTGTTTGCCCAAAAGGCAAACTTCAGAGAGTCCAACAGCAGATCTGTGATGATTTTCAGATGGGCCAGCACCAGCCTCTCAAATGTCTTCATAACTATAGACGTTAAAGTGACATGTCAGCAGTCATTCAGCCTACTGATGGAGGTTTTCTTTGGAACTAGGATGATGGTGGAATGTTTAAAGCAAGAAGGGAAGTAGCACAGCTCCAGTGATCTGTTGAAAATCTATGTGAAGATAGGGGCCAATTGTGCTGCAGAGGTTTTCAGGCAGGAAGGGGTCATGCTGTCTGAGCTGGATACTTTTCTGATTTTTTGTTTTTGAAGGAGACTTTGGACATCTTTTTCCAGAATCACCAGAGGTAGAGGCCCAGGAGGGGTTGAGAGGCCAGAGGAAATATTTGCTGTTATGAATCTGAGGTAGGGTTGTTAGAGGTGGGTAATGGT
Organism: Acrochordus granulatus; assembly: GCA_032468055.1. Lineage (NCBI taxonomy): Eukaryota > Metazoa > Chordata > Lepidosauria > Squamata > Acrochordidae > Acrochordus > Acrochordus granulatus. The sequence continues at coordinate 214,763 of JANHZU010010779.1, read as the reverse complement.
GGCTATTGCTCAAACCTGCATAAAAACACATTCAGGTCATCTGATAGTTGATGGCTTTCCTCAGCAGAGGGTGATGGACTCTTGTAGCCAGTGATGTTCTGTCGGCTTCTCCACACAGAAGCAGGATTGTTAGCTGAAAGTTGATTTTTTCAGCTTTTCAGAGTAGTTCCTTTTTACTGTCCTGATCTCTGATGAAGCTGCTTCAGTTTCACTGTAAACCAGAGATTTACAAAAGCTGATGTATGATATAACAGTATCTGTAAGTTCATCCAAGAGTGCTAAAGCAGCTTCAAAGACAGACTAATCTGTGCAATCAAAGTATGCCTGCAGCTTTAACTTTGCCTCATCAGACCATCTCTTCACTGATCTGACACAAGCTTTGCAGTTTTATGTTTCTACCTATAGATGGGGATGAGGTGTACCATAGAGTGATTGAGAGGCAGTAGGGAACAGAGCAATAAGCACCTTTTACTATTATATATAAAATATAACATATTTTAGAGAAGGATATATTATTCTTCTCCCTAATGGGGCAGTTGACATGCTGTCTATATCTGGGCAATAGATATTGGGTGAGATTTCGTCTGTAAAAAGTCTGGATATTTTTGTTCTGTGTGAAATAAAGTCAGCTAGGTTCTGTTACACCCTGCTAGTAGAAGCCTGTGGGGGAATATAGAATTCAGAATGAAGGAGGCAAACTTCTGTGGAGAATAAAATGGTTTACAGTTAATGAATAATGCCTCTGAGTCCTTGTTGCAAATTTTCTCTAGCAGATTCAGATTCAGATACTTTATTGGCCAAACATGGTTAGACACACAAGGAATTTGACTCCATTACAGCAGCTCTTAGCATACTTGCAAGACATACAAGCACTGAGACATCTTTACATAAATCTTCATTTATGTAAAAACAGATGCCCTTCCTCAATTTTTCCTTGACGTTTCCATCTCCCAGCCTGTATTGTGAATCTGAAACCCCAGAATCTCTATTGCTATGTTCAAAACAGTCTCATTGAGCCAAGTTTCTGTGAAACAAAGTGCTGCAAAGCATGCAAAATCAGCATTTGTCCAATTTAAGAGGAGCAGTTCAACCAGTCTATTGATTAATGATGAAGATTAGTTAAGATGGAAATGGTGCATGAAATTCTCTCCTCAGCTTTATTAGTGCACCCCCACGCTTTCCTCTTCTCTTTTTCCGCCCACATTCTTGCTTGCCTCTCACCCTCCTTTTCCTCCAACTGTAAAAAAGAGCTGCTGCTCCCCCAACCAAAATGGCACCCAACTTCTCACCTCTTCCTTAAAAACAGAAGAAACAGGAGAAAAAACCACTCATCCAATGTTCAGAATTTCATCTCTGGTGTATATAATTCTCAAAGAGTTACGGAGAACTGTAGAATTGTAACAGGAAATCCCAAAAAGCAAAGCAATTACAAGAAAGCATTTCACCAAGGCTGCTGTCTGCAGTGCCATCTTGAAGCAATCAAGATGGCAATCAAACCTCATTGGGGAAGTGCCAAGCAAAAGAGAAACCAGTTCCTTATTCCTTCCTAGCCAATCAGAAAAGATTAAGAGAGAGGAAGCAGAATAGACACAAGCATATATGGAAGCAGAAAATTTCTGCTGACCAGCTCCAATAGGAATTAATACAGAACATCAGGAAGCCAGCCAGAGTTTGTTTCCCAACCTACTGAAGATGTGTTATTCACATGGTACTCCAATACAGCAGTCCACTGCATGTGCTATGGTAGCAGCTGGTTGTTGAGCCTGGATGTGTACTTTACACAACAGCCTACTTAATCTTCATGTTTTTGGAGTTTTTATCATCTTCATACGACACATATGTCCTGCATATAACAGCCGTGATATGGTGGAATCTCTAGCTAGACTGGAGGGAGGTGTTAATAGGGGGCTAAGCATAGAGTCCTTGCCCTGTAGAAAGTGGAACAGAACCAACCCTGCCCAGAATCCCTGAAGCCTAATCTGACCATTCCCAAAGGAATGTAGTCAATCTCTTGAAATTCTTGTAACATAAACGAATAACAATAATGCTTCTGCTTGAGACTATACATGAGTGGTTCCAGTTGCTTGTACCTGATGTCTATGGAAAAATGTATGGAAATGCAGTTGTATGTATGTAAAAAGGTAAAGGTTTTCCTGACAGTTGTGGCCAACTCTCGGAGACAGTGCTCATTTTTGATTCACAGCCAAGGGAGCCAGTGCTTATCCGAAGATGCTTCCATGATCATGTGGCTGGCACTACTATATGCCAAGACACAAGGAACACTGTTACTTTTCCCACTGAAGGTGGAACCTATTTATCTATTTGCATTTTTACATGCTTTTGAACTGCTAGGTTGGCAGGAGCTGAAGCAAATAACAGGAACTCACCCCATTACATGTGGTGCTTGAGTCTTAAATTGCCAAGCTGCCAACCTTCCAACTGACGAACCTAGCATCTTAAGTACTCAGCCACCACATATATATGTATTTGGGTGCTTTTTTCACATAGGAACAATACTAAAATGGTGTTGTATTAAGTCATCAAGCACCATATTGCTGAGTAGAATAGTCATGGACTGTCCATTCTTGCATCCATCTGAGCATCCAAGCCAATACTAATACAATTATAAATGTAGCAAAATGTTTTTTTTTAAATATTATAATAATAGTAAATTGTGACATTATTATCTTGCTGTGTGTGGTAGTTTATATGACAAACTGCTAACATTTTTAAAAAGAAATATTCTGAAGTTTAATAAAATAAAATATATATTTTTAAAAAGGAAGAGACTATTCCAATGCTTAAGTTACAGTTAAGAAATGCTAATCTTTTTGCAATTAAAAAATGAAAGTTATCACATTCATTCAGATTGAAAACTCTTTTCATTTACCTCCATGAGATATCTTTAATCTTTTAGTATAGACTGCTATGTTAGAGCCAACATATATCTTTTTTCCCCTTTTCCCCAGGTTCTTAGTTATTTGTGATGATTGCATTGTCTTTCTTATTTTTTGTTCCTGAAGTGTAAATAATCTATTTTATGTTCAGTTTGTAACAAATGTCAGAGGTTGCCATCATTCTTGGCCATAATAAAGTTAGAGGTGATGCTGCTTTATTCCACAACATATTAGCTAGGGATTTTTTTTTTATTTAGTTTGGATGAAAGAACAGACTGAAGGCAAACAAATAAGAATCCAGCTTTTGAGTGACAACTGTTGATACAATCATTAGATGAAAATGATGAACCCTACCACCAGACTCATTTATTTCAAATCTGTATTATTACTAGTGAATCTTTTTCCCTATAAGTTTGGAGGAAAAAGAAATACAGGTTCTCAAATATTTAAAGGCCCACTGATGCCACTAAATCAGTTGGAAAAGTTTTCCAATCATATTTAAAAGAAATAAAGAGTCTTAATGAAGTATCAAACTTTAATTAAATGAAAAGTGTGTGTGTGTTTCAGAGAAACTAGGAAACAGTGAGTGGATATCTAAGCATTATACATATATTCTCCATCTGAAATTATTTCTGATTTATTAAAGAAAAAAATATAGTTTAAAAACAATACCAATTTAAAGAAAAAAGAAAGTAAACAAATAAAAAGAAAAGTGACAAGTAAACAGGAAAGAAATGAAAGAAAAAGAGAAAAGGAAAAAAAGGGGGGAAAAGATACAAAGGAATGGTTTCCGATCTTCTTTACAGCAATTTTAAATGCATTTATATTTTATTCTCTCTCTCTTCAAGGTTGCATCACAGCCGACTGGAAATTATTTCTGGATCAGAATATTTCAATGTGCAAAGTAGCAACATCTTAACAGGGCGAAGGAGGACATCAAAAAAGACAAAGGTCTCAAAGCCTTGCTCCTTTGTAAATATGGCATATGCAATGTTGATATATGCATTCACAAAAGGCGTAGGGCTTCAGTCACACGGTCACAACTGCAATCTTGACTTTTTGGATACCCTCCCCCTCCACCACCATTACAGAGTTCCCATTGGATTAGATTCTGAACCAGTATGAATAATCCAAGTCTTAATCTTAGTTTTGTTGGGAATCCCCAGCTCACACTCTCAGCTTCCATGTATAAGATGGCTTGATGGTCCTTGGAGAAAGTGGTCTTGTAGGTAACAAAAACTCATGTCAGAAAAGTCTCATAGATAACTCATGCTGCAAATTGTATCGGTAGCCAATGCAGCAATAATACTGAAGTTTTATACTATATATTGATCTCTGCTGCTTCTTGATCTACACAATAATTCAATTCACTAACATTTTTATAAAATCATCAGGAATTTTTCTGTGATCTCAAATCAAGCAACCCAACCCAGATCCATGACTTGGAGTGCTCCTAGGATTATAGCGACTACTTAATGTTCAGATATAGGTTCAACTTGAGCTAGTGTTTGTTATATTGTATTGTGGACATTTCAGCACTCATTGTTGCCATGGATGTTGAATTTTACTCTTCATTATGAATATTTTAATATCTCATAGTAGATATTTATTGTTTTATGTACCCTGCACATGTACCCTGCAATTTGAATTGCTATAAACTGCATGAATTGAATAAAATTAGGATCATAAATTCTGACAGATATAAATAGATACAAAGATATATGAGAGCCACTTTGGTTTAGTGGTTAAAGCACTAGGATAGAAAGTGAGAGATCATGAGTTCTAGTCCCACCTTAGCATGAAAGCCAGCTGGGTGACTTTTGGCCAGTCACTCTCTCTCAGCCCAACTTACCTCACAGTGTTGTTATGGGGATAATGAGAAAAGGATGTGTTGGATATAAAAGGATGTGTTGGATATGTTTTCCCCCTTGAGTTATTTGTAAAAATAATAAAGGCATGATATGAACAAACAAAGAAATAAATATATGGATGTAGATGATCCTGTAGTCCCTGTTGAAAATTTGTGTGTGAGCATTTGTTTTCTGTCTAAAGTCATCATACTAAACCCTCTCCCCCAACCCCCATGGAGCAAGACAAGACTTCCCAATTAAAGTGTAATTGTTTGTTTTCTTAAACTGAAATATATCATTTAAAAATCTTTGATGTCTTTAAACAGAACAAACATTTCTTTTGTTAGATTTCAATTTGTGTTTGCATTTGCATTCTGATAATAACATTTTGGGGGAGGGAAACTCCCCTTTTTCCATCAAGAAATCTGACCATCTGAGCTGTAACAAAATTAGAAATAGAGCCTTGGGCTACCCTTTAAATGATCTAAATCATGGAATAAAAAGAGATTTGTGATACCAAAAAAGCTCTTGTCATGATGAATTAAAAGAAGAAGTCATATGTATGAGATATCAGGCTTTGCTTCCACAGTCTATAGATATATTTCTTGTCATCTACTGCTTCAAGTGCCATTTTCAAATAAATCATTGCTATTTTTGGCAGTTAAGCAACCTATCAGCACATTGCAGTGCAGAGGAGAGAGAAGAGAATCCCTGTAAGTGGGATTGTGACAAAATAACATCGCTGTGCTCAATGCATAATTATTAGCTCTCCCAGGAATGAAAGGCTACCTGCTTTATGGGAAAGCAGCTCCTCAAGGCTCTTTTCGTAAATCTGCCAGGAACACACTGCATTATTCAAGCTCTTGTTTTCACAGGATCTTCACTGGCAGTCTGTTCAGCTGCCAGAAATACAGATTTTCTCATACAAATTTTCAAGGCTTAAAGTACAAGAAAAATGAACAGGTTGATGTGATTGCTCAACTTAATTCTAGAGCTATCTAAGAGAAGGCCATATGAGTATTATTGAGTCATTTTATGATGTGAACTCTTTGCCATTTTCTGTACTAGTTAATCATCTACTAACTCTTATTCCAACACTGCCATACACTCAGGGCTGGGATTTTGAACTTGCAGTTCAAAATATCTGGAAGGTATTATGCCAGTTTGTCCATAACTTGACTTTAATGTAAGTAACTGGCCAACCCAGGATTACAGATTGATTGATTGATTTTATTCTGTAGCATTTTAATCTATAATTTCTATAGCCATCCATCTCAAACAATGACTGGGCGGCTTACAATTCCAAAACTATAAAAACAATTAAAACAATATAAAGCATTTTAAAACAATAAAACCTTCCAAAATAAATGAACACAGCAGCCAAGATATTCAGCCAGTTTACAGTAAAGCCAGCAAACATAATGCATTCATAGTCCTAGGCTCAGGAACACACAAAAGTTTTTAAAGCCTTATGGAAGGCCAACAGGATTAGGGCCATTTTAATTTCCAAGGGGAGAATATTCCACAGAGCAGAGGCTACTGCAGAAAAGTACAGTAGCCTTTGGCTAACGGGAACTGCAGTATCCCCAATCTGCTAAATTACAAATCCCAGTAAAACCATGGGGCAGAATAATGAAAATTCTTTAAAAGGTAAAGGAGACCCTGCCAGTCATGACCAACTCTAGGGTGCAGTGCTCATCCCCGTTTCCAAGCCGAAGAGCCAGTGTTCGTCCTGGGACAGCTCTGTGATCATGTGGCCAGCATGACTGGATGCCTAAAGCGCACGGACACTGTTACCTTCCCGCCGGAAGGGGAGGAAGTCTGTGTGCACTTTCGAACCGCTAGGTGGGTGGGAGCTGGGGCGGAACAGCAGGCACTCGCCCTGCTGTGTGTCAATGCTGGGTCGCGATCCCAGGCCACTGACCTTCCAGCCGGCAAGCCGAGCTCTTAACCACTTGCGCCACTGCACCTAAAATTCTTTATGTCCATCCTAAATTATCAAAATCCTGAAGACCATTTGCAATTTTTCTCAAAGCTTTTGAAAATAGAATATTTTTTAATGTTTTGAGAGTGCCTCTCCTGAGCAAGATCCCACAACTGTGTCTTTTGCAACAATCTTTTTGATATATTTTTTCTACTCAGTCAAATACGCAAGAGGCTAACAAAACTGAAGGTAAAAAAATTGTCGCTTTTTAAAAAAACAATTAAAAAGTTGTTTAAAATTAATACTTATGTTAAATATTAAAAGATGCAGTCCCATCCCCCAGATACATTTCTTGGCTGCTTTTGGAAAGACAGAGGGAATGGTAACTAAAATAGCTATTCAGGGAGTCCATTCCACAACTTGAAAGAAACATAGAAGGCTAACAAGAAGGGTAGAGAGTAAAGCCCTACATTTTCACAACTTCTGGAAACTTTTAAGGTGTAACTGCACATAAGATACATTAAAAAAAAATCAAAACAGCATCTAATAGCCAAGTATCGATAGTCACCAAATCCAACTAGCTTAGGAAAGGCCTGGAACTGGAACTCTTCTTGTAATTGTGTCAGCGTGCTTCTGATGCACAATCAGACTCTGACCTGCTTCTTGAGGTGGATGGGACCATCATTTGAAATTCCTCAATTTCTGAACCTTCGTTCTTAAGTGAAATTTGTTATGTCCCAAGGGCTTTTCTTGATTTAGTTCCAGTTTGTTTTACCTCTTCTAGGCCATTACATTCCATTTCATCTCTTTCAAAGGAAGAGAGCTCTGGGCGATATCATCAATGAATAAACAAGAATCCCTTCATTTGGGAGGGGAACCAGTTTCATTCGTTCTTTTTTCAAACTGGTAAGTTTGGATAGCCAGAGACAATAGAATGGCTGAGAAATGTAACACTAATTCAAAAGAGAAGCAATCCTCTCTGCCATTTTGGAAAAATAACTTAAACTCTACAGTATCTCAAACTTTTAAAATATCCTGTTATGGAGAAGGATTTCTAGAAAACTGAAAAATTCATTTTGACAAGTATTAAAGTGCATATTTAGTACCAAGCAGGCATCATATTAACTTGGATAGACATGGAGACCAGCAGGTACCCAGTTAAGGAGTCATGGTGAACAGGCATTTTGTGGAGAATAAAAGGTGTCACAAATAAAAATCTATTAAATATTTTTATTTATAGCCATTTCCTAATTTTGTTTTAAAAAATGTTGGATTTTCAACCTGGCTTTTTGGCATGCATAGCATATGCATATGGGGAGGGTTATTACCAAAGAGATTTTAATTCATCACATGCCTTTTTTTCTTTTTGTGGTAGCTTAGATAAGAATAAAAGTAATAATATTAGTATTCATTACTGGTCATAGCATTTGTCCTGTTTGTTTGCAGGATCTGCTTGTTTTGCCCTGCACTCACTTTTAGTTATTTATTTGTTAAATTTATTTGCCACCAAACTCAAGTGACTCTCTGGCTTACAATAAAATAATAATAAAAAAATTAACCCTTTAAAAACCTTTTTAAAAAACCCAACCAGACTGAGAGGGGAGGAGCAAACAAAATATATGGGGGAACAGAGGTGACTACTAAAGTATCAAACACCTCCATGATGATGTATCCTATTAGAGCCCCATGCCAGTTCTTTAGGCTCTTTCAGAAGGCTATAAAGATGGGGGCAGATTTCACCTCTGGGGGCATGGTGTTCCACAGGGCAGGAACCACAGCAGAAAAGGCTCTTCTCCTTGACCTCATCAGCCAAAATTCCTTGCTGACAGGATCTTGAGGAGGTCTCTTCTGCCGATTCTGGTGGGATAGGAACTGCCCATTGGGGTGACACAATACCTCAGATAACTTGGTCCCATGCCACAATCATTTAGTTCACACAATGAGTTTTTTTAGTTAGTTTATCTCAGAGACAGATACTGATCATTATTAATTCATTACCAATTACTCAATTTACATATTAAGTATTAATGATTATATCAAAACAAATAAATTATTGAAAACTTCTCACATTATGGCAATATGCAGAAATGTTGAAAAGAATGGCAATCTGACTATGAAAATCAAC
>JANHZU010010779.1:127807-140297 GCA_032468055.1 Acrochordus granulatus | reverse complement strand
CCTGACACTCTTCTCCATCCACTCCATCCTGCCTGCACTCTCTTCACTTCTTTGTCACATTTCCCATTACTTTGGACAGTCAACCCTAGATACAGACATACAATCCTGGTGAAATTATGTCCTCAGATTACAAAGAATCAGAAGTAACCCAATTAAAGAACAACTACCCTTATTAGGGCAAAAGAGCCCAATTCTTGAAGACCTCTGATATATAGTTATGTACTTGTTTTAAATAAATAGAGACACAACAGTAAAAATAATTTTCTAGGGCAGTACCAGAAAATGGAGTATCCACCTAATAAATAGAGGTAACAAAATATATAAAACAGGAAAGGGGTACAAGAGTGAAGACAAAAGCATTCATATGCTTTCTGCTTAGAAAACAGTTGCTTTCAGAAGTATCTACTGCTCCTGGAACTGCTAATGGGACTATTCTGCTGAGAGGCTGACCATAATATGAATTTAAATGGTTGATTTGAAAGGAAGCACTGGTTATTTGAGCAACTAATATTCAGTATCAAGCCCTAAGAAACTGAGATCATGATCTACAAAAACTCCTCTTTTTTTCTTTGGCTGTAACTATTCCACACCAAAATCTGTTTTTTTTCCCCTTGCCTTATTGAAGAGCCTTGCATTCTTACAACCTAGACAGAGGAGAAACAAAAAGCTTTCTAACCCAATGAGAAATATTAACCCACTGATCATCTTTGACAGTTAACAATTTGTTTAAGAAATTGTGACCAACCAGCAGGCACAGCAAATTAGGCACAAATGCATAGTTAGAGATCAGTTTTGTTTGTAGGAGGCTTCAGAATGTTTTTTTATTGAAAATGTTAAGTATTTTAATTATACCTCAATATGAAGATGAAAGATGATAATATATTCTGCATATATAAAATTACTACTGCATGCCTAAACATCATAATCAAACAGTTCATGAGGCTGCCTCCTAAGGTAAAGCAAAGTTACTATTTGTACTTCCCAGATTTTATCTTAATGCTGACATAAATACTCAGATACAGTGGTACCTCACAAGATGAGATTAACCCATTCCGGAAGAACGCTCTTAGCATGAAATGCTCGTAAAGAGAAACATAGTTTCCCATAGGAAACAATGGAAAGTCAGTTAATCCATTCCATGCCCCCAAAAATATTCACCAAAAAATCATTTTCAATGCAATTTGAGGTAGAAATGATTGTCCGTAACAACTGAAACAAGTAACCATGATTGACACACGATATAAAGCAGAAATAGAGCAAACGAACCAGCACTTATGGATCTGCTTTGAGGCAGCTTCTGGCCTCTGCTGCTGCTGGCTGGAGGATTCGCTGCTGTCACTTTAAGAGGGCCTTTTTTCTCTCAGCTTTTCCGGGCGTTGTGGGTGGTTATTCTTAAAGTGGGCAGTTATTCTTATCTAGCACTTAATGCTTCTTCCCTCCATGTGATGAGGGAGAAGCAACAAAGGGGGGATTTTTGCTCTCTGGGGTGTGTGTGCACGTGCGCATGGCTTTAAGAATATCCTGGCGCGAAGGAGAGGAGGGGGAGGGGACTTCCTAGAGATTGAATTGGGAGTCTCCGGTGTTCTCTCTCTTGAATGCCTTTCATTTAATTTACGCTGTTTACGCTGCGAGAGAGGAGAGCTCCGTTGGGAGATTTCCCATGTGAGCTGATCGTGCGGTGCTCGTTGCGATCAGGAAAGTAGGCAGAACGCACATGCATGCGCTGCTGCCAGTATGGGAATGGAGTAAATTGCGCAAGAGGAGAGTTGGCAGAATACGCGCACGTTTGCTGCATTAGCAGAACTCTCGCACGAGGTTGCTGTCTTTAACAATGGAGTAAAGCACGAGGTAAGAGTCAGCAGAACTCTCGTATGGAGTTGCCTAAACAGGAAATACAGAGCGCGCTTACTGATGACATGCAAGGTTTGGCACGAAGTTTCTTCGTCTCATGAGTCGAGGCTCATGTAGCAGAATATTTTTTTATTAAATTTTTTGCTCATCCTGTGAATTTCTCGTCCTGCGAGTTACTCGTCTTGTGAGGTACCACTATACTTTTTAAGCCAAACATGGAATTTGACTCCAGTACAGCAGCTCTCAGTATATTTGCAAGACAACAGTATAAGATAATACATAACAATATTAGTTATTCAGTAAGTGTGCAGCCAGTAGAAAGAAAGTATAATGAAGTATAACACTGATAGGTATGTATACCTATTAGACAGAACTTTTGGGTTATTTGACTCCAGTATAGCAGCTCTCAGTATAACTTTTGGGTTATCTGACTTCAGTACAGCAGATCTCAGTATATTTGCAAGACAACAGTATAAGATAATACATAACAATATTAGTTATTCAGTAAGCGTGCAGCCAGTAGAAAGAAAGTATAATAAAGTATAACACTGATAGGTATGTATACCTATTAGACAGAACTTCTGGGTTAATTTAGAAATCTCTGCCCTTGTATCATGTAGCTCGATCATATACCATGAGTCAAGTATTCATTTGAATGATGGCATGGGGAAACAAGTTGTGTCCAGGGTGAGAGAGATGTTCAAATATCTTCTCCGGCCTTTTCTTGACCCTCTCAGTATACAGGTTGTCCATGGAGGACAGTTAACAACAGTTATTTTTTCTGTGATCTTGACTAGATGTTGGAGTCTGTACCTGTCCTGTATGGTTGCTGCACTGAACCAGACAGTAATCGAAGTACAATGATTCTTTTGTAGAATTGTATCAGCAGCTCTTGAGGCAGGTGAAACTTTTTGAGCTGACATAGAAAGTACATCCTCTGATGTGCCTTCTTAATAATGTTGTTAATGTTAGCTGCCCATTTCAAGTCTTGGGAGATTATAGAACCTAGACACTTGAAGTACTGATACTCTGTTGCTGAGTATGGTAAGGGGGGATAAAATAATAGGACTCTTTCTAAAATCCATTGTCATTTCTATAGTTTTGAGTGCATTCAGCTATAAGTTGTTTCAACTGCACCACAGGGCCAGCTGTTGAATTTCCTTTCTGTACACAGATAACCACTGTTGTGTTATCTGCAAACTTCAGAATTTTCAGAATTATCTGCCTAGATGATAACACAGAGTAATAAAAATAAACTATAAATAAGTAAAAAAAATAAAAATAAATCCTTGACTACCCCATATATTTTTTCTTCTCTCTTTCATAACAATCAAGCACCATCATGGATTGTTTAAGATTCTACAACTTCTATAAGAAAACATTTTTCATTACAATCAGTTGATGTGTGCATATGGAAGACAATTTGGTGGTCATAGAGAGCATGCTCTTTCCCTATCAACTAGAGGGCCTAACAACCTTGGGATTTTGTTGTAAACACAGGGAAAAAATCAGAAAGGCATCAGTCTTCAATGCTGTAATTTCTGTGCTTATATATTCAAATTCTAAAGAAGGATTAAATGTGCTTATACTTGAATCTATTTAGAAGACAGGATCCATGATGATGCAATGATCACAGGGAAATTTAGATGAATTATCAGGGAATAAGGGCCAGCTACCATTAGGAAGAGAGAAGTAGTGGTATCAGGGGTTGGATTCTTGGAGGCTGAAGCAGTGGCATTCTGCAGGACCCACTACTTTCATCATAATGACTAAAGCATTATTGTGGTATTGTGAGATGAGTTCACAACTCTTTTACATGGGTATGTGACATCATAGCACACATACAAGAGGGAAGACTGCATTTAGTTGTGAAACACTGCTTTCCTCATTTGCAACCCTCACACACACAAACATGTCATTGGCCTGAAGCAAAAGTAGATGTACTTTATGCATCCTAAACTGTTTTTTAAGGTACCAGTCCAGTCTCATTTTGTCCAGGTGCAAGATATCTTATCATTGTCCTGCATAAAATCTTTCTTCAGATCATTATGCTTATTGTGTGCATGGGTCAAAAGTAAAAAATGGTGAGATAATATGTGCAGAAGTACCTAAGTGTCATGCATAAAGTTGTGCTGTCACCACAGTTTGTGCTCTCATGTACTCATCTAAATGCCTGCCTTGATCTGATGGAAGAACTTCCTTTACTTTTTGCTTGGTGGATCTCTTCACCCCCAACACTCTGGTCCTTTTGGATGCTCTGCTTAATAGATGGCTCAGCTAGTAGCTCCTATTTTTCTCTAAGTTATTTCTGCGATTAATAAACCAGGTGTGAGAGACTATATCAGGAGATCAATTGAAACTTACTGTATATCTCTGGCTCTATTGATACATTTTTCATCAAATCTATGCCCTAGAAGCTTTTATGCTGTTAAATAAAACAGACATACAAGTAAATAAGTACAAGGAGAAAAGAAGGGCATTTTCATGGAATCAGCTAGGGAGGGAAGATACATTGCCAGTGAAATGTATTGCTTTGCCCTATATATTTCCTCTACATTTTATCTTCATTGTAGCAGAATTTATTTTCAGAAGGAAAATAAATCATCCTATCTAAAAGCCAAATGTACTTAATCGTGTATGCTTCAGTCTTCAAGTCACTTACTCGGAAGTTACCGTGGGGGGACTATTCAATAGTCAATAGTTTCAGGTTTTTAACATATGCTGGGGGGAGACAGTCCCAGAAAAGGAAGAAAATTGATAAATATTTATTTTTACTCTGCTGTAAAAAAGAAATTGTCACAATTTCTGGAACAAATAATATGACAAGATGAAGCTATGGTAAGCCCATCACAATGATTTCTATGAGTACAACTAACAGATCCCTTTGTTTGATAATGCTTAGAATAAAAGGATAATTGTGGATATGTCACTAAGCTCATACTTATGAGTTTACTTGTCCATTTTTAATCCTTGCTTCCTACTCAAACAATGTACTAAATGTGGCTTGTAGAAGGCAACAGCATTTAACTCACTTTGGCTGATTTTGAAAAGCCAATTACAGTTAAAAGTACTTTATGCTTGCATGAAGGATCACCAAGAAGTCTCAGGGGCTAAACTGAGAAGTTAAAAAACAAAACCTATATTGAAAGAAAGCTATGGCATACCTCTTCCATCTTGTTGCTAAGAAACTCACTTGGACATGTTAACAAGCTTATTAATAGCTGAGCTTGATTTGAGGGACACTTTGATGGTTTTAAATCCATTGATTTAGAAATACAATGTGGATTAGCATAAATTATTAGCCTAACATCATCTTGGAGGTGGCTGGTGGTGGAATATTGACCTCCTCCCCCATATATATGTTTTTGTTCCTCCTTCTCTGTTTATTTTGTGTTTTTATTAATCTTGAAGGGTTTTAATTCTTTAATATATCTTGTTTTGTGCTGTTATTGTAAGCTGCTGAGAGTTGTTTTTGAGTTCGGCGGCATATATATTTGATAAATTAAATAAATAAATGCAACCAGAAAGATTAGTATTCCATACAACTACCTCAAATCTTCTGAAGACTATTGCCCTGTGTCTTATGGTTTCTGTGAGTAAACTGTTATTCTAAAACAGGGAATTGCAACAAAAGTTTAAAAAACAGGCATCTGGATTGGATTTTTTAAGTAGAAGACATTTCCCCTTTTATCCAAAAGGCTTTCTCAATTTTGTTGCGATGCAATTACCCTGGATGAATGAGAGTCTTCACAGACTAAAACAGGGAACTTTAAATCTTCTTCTAAAGAGATGTTGCTCAGGAGAGGGCCATCAACACAACAATATATTTACCAAAGGCACCTGGTGTCTAGTGGTTAAGACACCAGGCTAGTTAAGACATCAGGTCTGTGAGTTCATGTCCCATCTTAGGCATAAAGCTGGCTGGATGACCTCAGGCCAAGAATTCTTTCTCAGCTCAATTCACCTCACAAGGTTGCTGATGTGGGAAAATAGAAGGAGGAAGGAGTACTAAAAGTACTACAAAGTAATAAAGGTGGAATAAAAATCAAATAAATATCTATATATACATGCATGCATGCATGCAAACATACCTCATGGGTTTACCAATCCTTTTCCTTTATTTCTATAAATACTAATTTGCTTAATGGGAATCTCACCCAAACTTCTATTAAATTCCAATGGAAAACACCATGAAGCTCCTCCGTATCTCTTTTTTTCCCCACACTGGGACTGTGGGCTTCCTGAAAGTTTCAAAACAAGAGAAAGATATATATCAGAAAAGAATGATAGCAGTAGCACTTTTTATCTTCAACGAAAAGCTCAGAAGTCCCACCAAGATAAATGGGTGAGTTGGTATTCATATGCTAATTACCAAGAGCTCTCACTTTCTTTCAGATGACAAACCTACCTGCCATGTGCATTCTTATCAGAGTGTGTCAAAATAAAATGAACTGCATTATTTGTTCCTTCCTTATGCCACTAATCTAAGGTATTCAATTGAACCCTTCCTACTGCTTAAACCGACATATGGAACAATTTGTATGGTCTGTGTAACATGTGCTTCTTTTGTAAACAAAATAAATAAAGTGGCTAGTCATTACTGAATCTTCCAGAAATCTTTTGAAGAAATGTCTGAATTCCAAAAGGACATTTCATCTTGCTAAGTCTTCTCCTTGTCATAGTTTGCTGACTTCAGTCTGCCTCTAACATTTTACTGCTTGAAATGAATTGATAAATTCTGCACTTGGGGGGAAAAAGAAGTGGAAATAACAACAGCTGGGCAGAAAAGCCTCATTTATTCTGAAAGGTCCTTTAGAAGCAATTTTATATTCACCCTGTACTTTTGGTGAACTAAATTCCTCTAGGTGACACAAGCTTTTATTTTATTTTAATTTCACATCAGTGAGATAAAAGACAATTTTGAAACTTGATGACAGCAACTAAGCCAGGGTGTTTTTACCCAATTTCATTCCATGTAGAATCCCATCAGTAATCTAGGAAGAGCTTTTTTTTTTGCAACTGTGATTAGCAACATGGGTGTGATTTTAACAGAGTTAAACATCTCCTCTAAACACATAGCAGATGTAACAGCGATTGAGGGGAGGAGAAGACAAACTTTGGAAAAGTCCTAACACTGTTGCTAATGGCACATTCACATGTCTAGTTTATCCTTTAGTTGTTGAGTACTCTAAAAGCACATCTCCTTAAATCCTAATTCTATACTTTAGGGTATACAGTAAGAAAGCTATTTTGCTGTAGAAAAATACTTATTCATACCAGATAATATTCTTTTAAAACAGACATGGTAATATCTAAATAATATATTGAAGTAATTACCATCTGACATTTGCGGGGATCTTTTTTCCCCATCCAGACAGGATTCACTTGCTATGTCCACATAAATGAGCATATTTCCACAATTTTAATTCAAAAACCTGATTTACTGCTGCATTTGACTTTTTGAAACATAAGGAAGTAATTACAATAGCTTTCTGTCATTTGTTTCAAGACCTGGTTGAAGCTAACTGTTTGGCTTCCTCAGACTGGGCTGGGATCTTGAATTAAAACATCAAATAAATCTACCGTTTTATTGTCACAAAAGCAACTATACGCTCGAGTATTATTGGCTTTAAAAAGTTGAAATACAGAATAACTTTATGCCTTTATATTTTGTTTATTATTTACTTTTTGTCTGTACCCTGAAGGAAAAGAAATAACATGATGAGTATGTATGCACGTATGCATGTATATCAATAAGTAACTTTCTTGGAGAATACGCATGCATGTGTACACTACAGACCTAAAACAGTACTTTCTGCACTCTCACAGTTTTATTATATATCTGTCCAAAGAAACTAGTGGCCATTTGGTAAAAGGTTAGTAGTAAGTGCCTTTCAAACTGACCATTTAAGAGATGCAAGTAATAATAATAAATGGACTGCTTCTCCCCAAATACATCTGCTCTCTCCATCAGATCCAGAAAGATGTGGATCCCATCTTTCAGTATTGTAGAATCTCCAGCTAGACTCTTAAGAGGGGGCTGAACTTAGTGTCCTTGCACTGCAGAAAGTGGCACAAGCCTGACCTCCTCCAGCATCCTTGAAGCCTTATCTGACAGTTCCCAAGTGAATGCAGTCAGTCTGATGAGATTCTTGTATCATAGGTCATGAACAATAAAGTTTCTGACTAAAACTTTCCGAGAGTGGTTTTGTTGCTTGCACCAATAGAGGGA
Source organism: Acrochordus granulatus (assembly GCA_032468055.1). Taxonomy (NCBI): domain Eukaryota; kingdom Metazoa; phylum Chordata; class Lepidosauria; order Squamata; family Acrochordidae; genus Acrochordus; species Acrochordus granulatus. The sequence continues at coordinate 132,214 of JANHZU010010779.1, read as the reverse complement.
ACTATAGTTGAAGGATCCAAGAAGATGGGTCTTTTGTGTTGTGTTGCCATTCTTATAAAATATTCTCCCCCTAAGGTGAAGTCAGCTCCATCCCTCCTTATTTTTCAGAAGTTCCTCAAGACTTTGTCATCAGACCTGAGGGCTTAGGGGACTGGTGCAATGTTGAGGTGGATTTTGTGTGTTTTAATATGACTGTGTTTGACATGTTTCATTTTTGCTGTAAACTACCCAGAATCACTTCTTGTAAGATGGGCAGCTGCATAAACTTGATAAATAAATTTTATTTAAGTCAAGTATAAGTAATAATTCAGTCTCATTCAAGCCAAGTCTTTCATATCAAAATTGAAGAGATGATTATTGCCTTTCACACTTTTGTCTTTGTAACCTGACATAGTTTACCAATTCCATATGCAACACTGTTTACAGTCAGTTATATTAATAACCTTTCTATGCTATGAAAGGCATAAATCAATTTTAGCTAAGGCTATTCTGGTGCAAAGTACATTTAGTAACACCTTGTCATTGGTTTTAGAAACTGACCATTTACAGCATGCCCCACATCTTTCTCAGTAAAGATGATCCTTGTGACTTCTTGCATAGTAACACTTTTTAAAACAAACAAGAACACCTTCATAATATTGTCTTCAAAACCTGCTGCAAGAATCATTCTGCAAGCACTTTATGATGTCAGAAAAACAAAAAGTCTCAATCATATTATCAAAGGGTCAGTACCAGTGTGCTATCAAATAATTGTTTATGTTTTTCACAGGCAACTAGTGATTGCCATGGTAAGAAGGAATGGCAATGCAAGAACACGATTTTGAGAAAATAAAATGTCTATTAGTGGTTTTTTAAAATTAATACTGACAAGTGTGAGAATGAAAAGAAAGTCAGGATGTGTATTTATTACTAAATTTTTACCCTGTCTTTTTGTTCATTCTACACCTGTCAGTATTCATTTAAAAAAAAATGCTATGTATAAAACATAAAAGTAATGCAATTAAAATACAAGCCAATGCATTAAAATAATATTAAATATATCTTTTTACCATTTTCTTAGATAGAAGAGACAAATGCGTCTCCTTAAAAAACAATTCCAAAGCCTACAAGACACCTTTTCCTGTGTCCCTGATTGACAAGCTTCTTAAACTGAAATACATTTCAAAGACCCTTTCCTGCTTATCTAAGTAACCTGGCAGATTATAGCAAAAGAGGGGATTCAAAGAAAGCCAGTTATGAGTATTACTTAAGGTACCAGGCTAGAAAATGAGAGATTGTGCGTTCTAGTCTTGCCTTAACTGGGTGACCTGGGGCCAGTCACTACAAACAGCAGGATAGCCATTAGTCTACCTAACTTTTTCCCAATAATGGTCAGATTGCTGCCCTCAATCTAATCTCCTTTGACAGTTACTATTATTGCTTGCTCTGAAACCAAACTCTTTTTTACATTCTCTCTCCATCTTCCTAATACCTCCCTCAAAAGCAGTAGGCAATTTATAAGAAAATAGCAAACAGAGATCATTTTTCCTAAGTTATGGTTGATGTCCAAACTCTCTCCCAATGTTCATTCATGAGGACAAAGAAATTAACCTACTTAAAAGGACAACTCCTTTTGGGTTACCTATTTGGCAATGACTCTATCATACCAGAATAGCATTCATTTTAGTGCAGGGAAAAAGATGATCCAATCTGTATTCAAAGTGGGTTGCCTGACAGGTTCTTCAGCAATCCGGTCTTGCAAAGAAAACTGCAAGCAAGTATAGGTTAGCAGGCATCTATAGCAGTGTTTCTCACTCTTGACAACTTTAAAATTTATGGACTTCAACTCTCAGAATTCCCCAGCCAGCCATGGGGAGGAATTGACTGAAGCTATTAGTATGGTAAGAACTTTGATGCAAATGACCATGCATTATTAGAGTCCTTGATATTAGAAATGTCTGATAAAAATTGTCAGAACAAACTATGGTTTTTCATAAAGCTGATTTTATTGGAAAAAATAATAAGGCAAAGTATTTTAGCTACCTGAGCTTTCTTGAAAAAAATTAAGAATACTGCAGTTTCAAATAGTACTAATGAGGAAGAAATTAGGAGATATCCTTTGAAGAAGTTGAGATTTAAGAAGGATGCTTATTAGAAATGGAACAAAGAGCTAATTACCAAGGAAATCTACAAAGCTCCAAATCAGAAATGTAGGAATGAAGCCAGGAAAAAATAAAGGGAGAAAATGAGCTAAGACTAGCAAGTGAGGCAGAATAACGGCAAGAAAGATTTCATCAAATGTGTTAACAATGGAAAGAAGACAAAATTACCACCTGAGAATTCTCTTAACGAATGACTAAACCCAAGAGAAAGCAGAGGAATTCCTATTTTGTTTCTATCATTATTTCCAAAGAAAATGGTTTGAATAGCATAGAAAGGAAGCAAATACAAGAGAGAATGCAAAAACTGTAAGTATGAATGAGATAAAGGAACTCATAGCTAATATTATTGTTTAAAATCCTCAGACTCTGATGAAAGAATTTACCCTAGAATTAAAAAAAAACCTGGCTGAAGGATTGTCAGAACTTTTATCTTCAAACCATCTTGGAATTTACCCTAGAATTTAAAAACAAACCTGGCTGAAGAATTGTCAGAACTATTATCTTCAAACCATCTTGGAAGTGTCATAGAAATGAAGGAAAGTGCCATTCCTAGGGAAGAACCAGTGGAATGGAGATGAGAAAATGTGATCCTCTCTCAAGAATGAAAAAAAAAGAAGACACCCTTACCCATCATTACGACATCAGTATTTGGAAAGAGCAGGAAAGAAGCATCTTGCAGACAATGCCATGATGACTGGAAGTTATCATGGATTCATCAAAAACAGTTTATGTGAGACATATGTCATGTTTAATGGACAAGAGGAATGCTGTAGATATAATCTACCTTAATTTCAGCAAAGCCTTTGACAACGTTTCACATGACATTCTCATTGACAAGCTCTTAAAGTGTGGTTGGCATGGCACTACAATATGGTGGGACCACAACATATGATTAATTGTACTTGCTAAATTATCATTAGTGGCTCAACATCAAATGAGAGACTAGTAACTGATGGCATTATGGAGAGATCTATCTTGGGGCCAATATTATTCAAGTTTTTAACACTGACTCAGATAAAGACATAATTTGTTGCTTATCAAATTTGCATTTGACATAAAGCAAAAATCCAAATCCAAGAAGACAGAATAAGATTGCAATCTAATTTGTACATGTTGAAAAAGCTAATGGAAAGAAAAATATAGGTAGATGTGAAAGATGAGGAATTAATGGCTTGGAAAAACTACATTGGAGAAGGATATGGATGTGATCATTGACACAGCTAATGTAACACAGTGTCAGACAGCTGTTAGAGAGGCTAATGAGCATGTATCAAAGTCATGCAACATTTTAATACTCTTCTTGTTCTACAATGGTGAGATCACACCTGAAGTATTGTGAACATATTTGGTCTGGAAAAGAAAAAAGGGGACACATTATATCAGTGTTTAAATTATAAAAGGGAAATATAAATAGTGAAGATGGTCAATACTTATTCTCCATTACCACAAAAACTGGAAAACCCATCCACTGAGATGAACCAGTGTAGCCCTAGTGCCAGTTCCAAGCCTAAATGGGGAGGGATGTGTCAGGAAAGGCATCCGGCATAAAACCTTTGCTAACTTAATATGCAAATAAACAAACAGATTTCCATACCAGATCACTCGAGGCCCAGGTTACCAACAACTGCCAGCGGTACTGTGAATCAACAGGGTACCGCTGGAAAGTATGCTACTTTTGGACAAAGGAGGAGAAGGAGAGGGGGTAGGCATGCCTGGAGAAAGCAGGAGAGGATAAAGGATAGAAGTGTGGAGGTGAGAGTAGGAACCTTAAATGTTGGCACGATGACAGGTAAAGGAAAAGAACTGGCCAATATGATGGAGCAGAGAAAGGTAGATATACTGTGTGTCCAAGAGACTAAGTGGAAAGGCAGTAAGGCAAGGAACATTGGAGCTGGGTTCAAGCTACTGTAGCATGGATAGTAAGAGAAGTGGCATAGGAATAATCTTAAAGGGAGAGCTTAGCAAGAATGTATTAGATGTGAAGAGAGTGACTGATAGAATCATGAGTGTGAAACTGGAAATTGAAGGGGTAGTGATAAATATCATCAGTGAATATGCCCTGCAAGTTGGGTGTGAGATTGATTGTGTGAATAAGTTGGACGAAGTGGTGGTATGCATACCCAGAGAAGAGAGAGTAGTGATTGGGGCAGACTTCAATGGACATGTTGGTGAAGGGAACACTGGCGATAAGGAGGTGATGGGTAGGTATGGTATCAGGGAGAGAAATGCAGAAGGGCAGATGGTGGTGGATTTTGCAAAAAGAATG